>MNPL01006173.1:0-58292 GCA_002081605.1 Tropilaelaps mercedesae | reverse complement strand
GAATTTTTTGTATGCATTTTAAGAATACGCGTGTTAGTGTATAAGGAAAAGAGGATATTTGAGGGCATTTGAACTCCAAACTTGGAATACCGGTCGCAGAAGGACTATAGTAGAGGTGGAGGAAACACTGTGGGCGATGCCCCAATAGGCGGAAAACCAGCGAATAGTGCAGGGCACTTTTTGAGTTTTTGTTGCGTCTTTCGGTGGGCACAAAACTTGGCTGTAGGTTTCCTCTGACAATCCCTTAACATTAACTTCACTGTTTCTATGCATCGAACCTTTAAACCATGTTTTACATTGTTTTCTGCTCGAACTTTCGGCTTTCTAGCGAAAGTATATATGCACTTTGTACGCTTACATTGGTTGGTGATTCGTATATTCGTAAGCATGCCGGCTTCGAGGACCATCGATCTTTATATTAACTTGCCCGGACGACTTCGACGTGAACTTTTTTGTTTTGCGCTCAGTTCCTGTAGTCATCCACTGACTTTTTGTGTCCGTGTTGAACTTCATAAAATGAAATGGTCCTATGGCGAAATTGTTCGAAATTTAGTATCTCAAATTTTCGTAGATTGATCGACCTCGTGTTCTTTGAGTGCCGTAAACGGATTCTGCTTCGCGCACTTGTCAAATAACCTTGTCCTATCTGGAGGAGATCGGAAAGAGTCTTCATGAAAAATGATCATACTTTGGAAATCCGACTCAGTTTCTTTTCAGATCTTTCTCAATTTAGCTAGATACTAAGCGGATGATCTTAGAAGTAAATTTCAGTTGCTCAAAGAAAGCTGAAATATTTATAATCTTTTTGGCAGACTGTACCCGCAAAAGTCTTCAATCGATCATTTAAACACCGTTAATTCTCTTGTATTGGTTTTTCACAATATGTGGAAATAATTTGCGGAAAATTTTATCGCGTTGGCATGTTTGTGCGGTCTATTTGCATAATGAGTTGATAATTCTGGGTTGAACTGTTACGGACTGGCTTTAAAAATTTCTTGTTCCCTTATGTTCACTTTTTAGGCATGCTCCTTTTGGGAAGCTCCTTTTCTACCAAGCGAACTTATTAAGTGAGCAGAATTGACGATGTACCAAATAAAGCTTTGCGTTTTTAGCATTTTGATAATAATCCCGTTTCTGAGAAACGGCATCGAAATTGTATCCACTCGCCTAGGTAATAATTTCTCAAGGGAAATGGAAAGCTTTATTTATGCGGCGGACGCCTCAAGGAGCATTTGAGGTCACTTTTTCTCTCTATTTAAAATCTCTATTTAGTTTCTGTTTGATCGAACAACCTCTTGCGGCCTGGAGATAAAATTTGTTTTTGGTTGGATAGAGCCGAATCCGCTCCTTAAGCACATAGAATAATCTTTTAATATCGATTCCTATCATTAACGTTATGGACTTGTTACGTTGAATTGAGCCTTCGAATATCTCTCTTGCTCTCTCTGTTCTCAGTACGGCTTTAGTAATCGACGCACCGCATTTCTCCTAGAAAAACTGTTCTCATCTACTAAGGGTGGTTTTCTTGAATCTAAGAAAAAGCTCTCTTCACGAATATTGGAACTTAGCCGATACTTAAATATCGATTATTGGTATATTCCTCTTTCGCTTCCGACGAACGGCCTAATCGAACGCTCACACCGCAGCCCATGTGGAAATAACCAGAGAGATACATTCGTCGCATCGAGACGAATCGCGACGTTATTCCGCTATTAACTGTGCAAATGCAGAACATCGCCTCTCGTAGACATTCGGGTATCGTTGTTCAACTTCGTACGTGCCAAGCTCTCTCTCTTTTCCTCTCCCTCTCTTTTGATGGTCAAGACCAAGTTATTGCAGTTTTGCTCAAATGCTTCTCATTATATTGCAAGCCCTAACAACCACAGCGATGTTGTTGGCGGGTTGAAAGAACATTGAGGAGCCGTTGTGGACGCTCAATCATAGTGAAATTAATTCTACAGGAAACGTATTTCGGAAAACTGTGTGGTTCCTTTGGTTATGGTGACTCGAATGGGGCGAGCATTTATCCAGCAAACAAAGAGTTACTAGCTCGAACACTTTTTTCCGAAGGGGTTGCCACGATTTCTCTCAATTTGGGACAGCTAAGGCAACTGTGGTTGTGCACATGAGGCAATGTTAGACATTCTTGTCGGACGAAACTTGGACAGGCATAAAGTTACTCGCGAAGTATTTCAAAACGTAGGTTGACTCCCGATCTTTTTCTTACAATATCCATCCCTTCCAGCTTTTTGTACCTATGTTCCCTCGTTTGAACTATGCCGAAGGGTGCACTGGGAATTAACAAACATAATCCACGCGCGCTCCTATAGGACGAGCGCAGTTCCCCTCCGAAAAGCTCCGATGACACCGCGTAAAAGAGGCTTCCACTTGTCATGACTTCCAATTAGCAAAAATAAGGAATGCAACGTGTTAGCATCAACTTGTCAGTCGGAGCGACAAAACAGTCTAAATTCATATATCGAAAGCCATAGGTCATATATTTGTCATGTTTTCAAACCTTATGTATGAGCTGTTCCTTCGTTATTCAGCCGAACCGTTGTCCACCGTTGAACATCAGGTCTTGTTTGGCCTTTTCTCACCTAAAGTTATAGTACTATAACAACGATATCTTCACGAAGCTGTTGTATGAAAACTCACATCTAGTGAAGCTAGGCATGTGGCCGTGTTAACCTCTTCTGTGTACCATTCCTGGCTCTGTAACATTTAATTCTTGTCAGATGTTCATACGGTTCTTAGTACGAATTTTCAGGACACAAATGCTCGGGACGGGCTTCTAAGTTGGGAAGAGGATATTGTGCGAGGCAACTTCGGGGTAACAATGTAAACGTTTTCAAAATATCAAATACGCACAAGGAGTACCGTGCTTGTCGTCAAGATAAACCATGGTAAACGGATGTGTTCCTCTCTGGATTTCTTCAAATAGTCACCATTATGGTTATAATCTTGTATGCCTTGCCCAGTCATTCCTGTATGGCTTGTGATTCCAGGTCCTGTAGGTGCACTCTGTTCCTTATGGTCGTCCCTTTAAAGTCTTCTACTTCAGAGGATTCCTTTCTTTAAGGCATCTTGGCTAGAAATCCTTGTATTTTTTTATGCGGCAAATAATCCTCATCGATGCTTTCTGGCATATATAAACAGAGAGGCCTAATCAGGCATAGCTTGTATAGCTTTATTCAATAAAATTATTTTCTATTTGCAAAGCAAAATTCCTATATTTACTATGAAATACCTCACGACGTACTTGGTTTGCTCTTTAACAGATCGAAAAGACATACGAACAGAGGATGGCAGCCCTTGCTCGAACTCGAATCGGATCTCGGGGAGCTCAAGGCATCAGTCAAAGTGCGACATCGTCAACTCGAAAAGGTAGCCATTGTCGACACACTATCGTTGATTATACATGCTGCGAGACACGTACATTTATTGCATTACTACTTTTTGTGTTGAGCAACCTCTCGAAACTAAATAAGCAGTAATCCATTAAAAGCGGAATGTCAGATGTGACCGATGAACCTCCCAGCGACTTACCATATGTGGCTTTCAAGTGTGAAGGCTACAATTTAAGTAATGTCAGTAAATTTAACCATTTATCGATTTACCGATTGAAATATTCTAGCAAGTCGCTTCTGGTTCTCGAAAAAATTGAACGCCACGAAGAGAAATACGTGGACAAGCCGAGGATAAAGACCGTTTACAAACTAAGATACAAGCCCAAGAGCAATTAAATCACATTTATGTCGAAAACATCAACCGAAGCAGGAAACCAAGTTAATGTGTATGGGTATATATGGGTATATTGCCACAGTGGTCCCCAAGATTGATAGCATACTTCATCACACTTCAAAAAAGAAACACAGTTGCTCTTTCAGGGGGTTTTCGTCGCATGTGTATCGAAGTTAAAGCATGTTTTAAAAATGTTAAAAAGTTAAAGCATGGCGTCTACTGACGCCACATGAAAGAACGTTTAGTAAATGAACCTTGATCATTACAAAGTACAGCAGCCGTTTAGTATTACGTGATGCTTCTCGCGCTCAGGCCTGGGCTCAAACGCAGTGTCCACTGAGGTTTGCTTATTTTAGCAATATCATCGTATTCCTACGTTTTCAAAAAAGTCATTAAAAAATAGCTGCCTTTCATCACAATAAAATCAGAAAGGTGTGAATCAGGATTGTTGCAAGCCAAACATACATTAGGGATCGTCCAAACACTGGGTCGATGGGATATTTATGCAGTACGTCGCGACATTAATTATATATTTGATGTAACAATAATTGTGTTCTCGATGTGACATTAATTGTATGTTTATTAATTATCTAGCTGGACAAGCAAGGCGGATTTAAACAAATAGACGCTTGGACTTGCAACTAGATGCGAATCACTTCTTGAGTGCCATAATTCGTTTGGACGCAGGCGCCACATCGACATTTACCTGTTACATTGAAAATAAAATGCGTAGCACTTAATAAATTGGTCATTAAGGCCACAACAATAAGTTTTTCAAGAATGCGTTTTTACCAAATTGGTTACGATGCTATTGCTCTAATTTATGCATCTTTTAACACACCGGCGGGTGTTTACAAATACTGTTAATATTATTTGACACAAGCCTCTAATACAAGTAAATCTATAACCACACGACGGTCATGTGATCCTTGCAACAGTAACAAAGTACAGATTACAAGCTAATTGCAATTACTTCATCGCATATAAATTGTACCTTTTGTTTCTCAGGTAGATAAGGGCAAACAGAACTTGATTTTTAAATAATCAGATCTTTCTTTCAATCGCTAGAAGTGTTTGTCGAGTTACCAGGCTAGCATTTAATGACTGAATTAAATATGTTCGAACTAAGAAAAATCATGTGCTTTCATTGTATGGAAATGAATAAATATGAAAATGTGGTGACAACGGTTCACCGGAGTCTAAAATAGTTGAAACGTTATGTGTATGCGTTTCACTGTGCCCTTTTATAGTTGACATAACACCACTTCGCGGATGTTTTCTGAAATATTTTTCCTCAGGCAATTGCAGTGCCGAGTGGGAGAGCAGTCCTGGGTGATAAAGTTCGTCAAACTTTCGAGTAGGTTAGTAATATTCGTCTTTGCACATCGTCGTTGCATGTAAGTATCGATACGCTTGAGCCGTTACGGCTATGACACATTCGAAATCTTCATGCATCCTCTATCCATTCGTTGTCGTGAACAGATGCATGGCAATCGGACTATCAAGTGGTATGCCGCTTTGCGGAGACACTTGACCTTTGAGCACAAAGCGAACCCATCAACACCCAGCGTGCTTGTTTCCCTTCTGTCCCTTCTATTTCTTTGGCACCATCTCTGCACCGCGTAAATGTCGCAAGGTGAGTTTCGCGACGTCACCGCCGAACACTCACACGGTGGCAAAGTTGAAATTACTTTTTATTTCTAGTATATACCTGTCTCATTATTGTGTATGACGTGGGGCGGCAAGCGTATCAAGAAAGCATTTATCGAGCACCTCGTTTCCCGCCGGCTCAGGCAAAATATGAGCTGCCAATCTGCCCGGCATGGAAGCGTTCTGCTGGATCGATGCAGATGATAGCGAAGAGCGCGGCAGTGTGCCCGCCCTTCCTGCCTATGCTCACGTGGCAAACTCCGGAGAAGTTCCATGTCCCTGGAGTAGGGAGAGGACAATAACTGGATGGGGTATAATCTATCCTTGGCGTATCCCCGTATTCTAGTTCGTGTGGACAGGCAACACTGATCTAACTCCTTTCGACGGTGTCTCGTCAAGCAAGGGCAGACAAAAAGGGGAATGAAGGAGAAAACGCCGAAGGACTACATTCAACAAAAGAGCAACCCATAAAAAGATGGACGGAACAACCCGTTTAAGAAGCGCCCCAGGAGGCTGTCGTCGTCGGCCAAATATAAAGGGAACAGTGGAGCTTTCCAACCCTCCGTGTGAAGGTAACTGGGGGAACTTAAAGCCGACTAGAGGCACGTATGTATGTATATATAAGGTATCGAAAACCGAGGACTTAGCGTTGGTACAGAGTCGCAATGAGTCGACAACGATGAAGACCTGTTTAAGGACACTTTGAGGACACCGGTACCTGCATGATCCAAGTGTAAAAAGGAGAAGCCCTGAGACATGAACTATAGAAATAAATGCCCAGACTTTGCCTTGACTTGTCATTGACAAAGACAATAATTACCAATCGACTATTTAGAGGTACTAAAGAGTGGAAGAGAGCGCGGAAAGGGGAGAATGAGAACTGGAGAAAAAAGTTGTAGCAGATAGGATCGAAGCCGACAGCAATATAAGTATTTGCAGAACTTTAGGCCTCTACTTATTGTACAACATTACGCAGACCCTCGAACGCTCGGACGTTTGAAGTATTTGTACAAGGAAAGTATCTTGTGTACATAATGCAACGCATTACTGTATTTGTCGCAAGCTGTACCCGTGTCGACAGCCATGAGTATTATAAGAATGGAATGAAGCGTACATGAAAATACTTTCTATATGTAGGGATGTAGTCAGCTTTCGCATACAATATGGCGTTAGTATGTTAGCTTGTAATAGCTGGTCATTCGTGTTCCGCATGCCGACGCTCGTTACTTGGATGTCATAAGCCATACAGGAAGTAAGAAAACTAATAGGATCTAGTCGGCCACAAACAGATACAAACCAGACGAAGCATGCATGCGCGACTTGTGGCCTAAGGGCCGTCAACAGACATAGTTCACACTTTCATCTTACATCGACGCGTTCATCGTATAAACACGTGTAGGCTCAAAGTTCCTATGCGAGCAGTATCGAATAACCGTGTTGTGGATACTCACCTATAAAGGGCAAGGAAACCGGACAAAACTAGTATCGACCATTTAGATAAAATTAGGCGGTCTACCTTCACGACAATGACACAGTCTTTTACGGCCTGAATGTCGTTTGGGAGAAAAGTTTGTAGGGAAGCTCTGCGGACGGAGATAGCATCAAAGATAATACTTCTGCGTGTAGTAGAACAACAGTTCATATTCATGTACTCGAGTCGCTCGTAGCTCGGGTAAATAACGTGCATGCATGTCCTTTGTTGGGCGACAGGGTAATCTCGGCAGTGGTTTCTTTACCGAGAGCCAGCCGTACTCACCAGACCGAGTAAGCATTATTTGATGGCAGAGGCTAGCGGCGAGTTCTCCTTCTAGGCAATTCGCTGAGAATTCCATTGTTCGGCGCAACTTGGCACGAAGAATAAGATCTATTTGAGTTACGTCAACACGTGGCTTTTCATCAAGTGACCGTTCGTCCGTACTTGCTGCAATTATGGCGTCAACACTGAATCTATAGGTAACACAGGGCTGTAGGGCACAAGTGAACTATGCTTCCTTAAGTCATAGCGGTCACAGAAGTTCTGTACAGTATCGTTGTAGAAATAATAAGATTCAGATTCTGCGTAAAGACTCATTCAGAGGTTTATCAGTGAGCTGTTTAGTGGCGATGCTGTGTGTGGCTTCTGCGTAGACTTTTTCTGTATTATTCACTTAGGTGTCTTAGGTGGATCCGTTCATAGCATTGGTCGTGCTCATGCTAGAAGTGTTCACTCAAACGTGGCGAACGTTCGAATCAAGGATACGATCTTTTGCCGAGCTGCGCTCTGTTGAGCGGTAATCACCCGTGTAGTCGTCTAATTATGACGATAGAGATCTTCACTTTCACAACCAGTATGATCAATTTGTATAGGTAGAGTGACCTGGACTCGCCCTGCTTCAGCAGCTTGAATCCGGAAAGCTTGGGATAGCACTAAACTAAAATGGAGAAGACTGCAGTGTAAAATCGGCATGTATTTATATACAAAAATGAGCGTCTCTTTTCCCCAGTCTTTTAAATCAGTTCGAACATCCGTGCTACTGCCACTCTTATCATAGGAAAATTGCGCTTTTCGTGCATATGCCTTGCATTAGTTTACAGTGACCTCCCAATTAGTAAGCAGCCAGAATATATCTCTATTAGGCATGTGCAAATATAATACGCGTTGGGCCATAGGGACTAGGAAATTTGCTATTCGAACATGTCAGCATGTTCTCTAATTTTCTCCTGAAATATATTCGAGTTCTAGTAATCAGAGCAGAGTGGCTGACAACTAATATATGCACATGATGCGCATCAATAGTTATTAAATATTTTTAAGGATTTACAAAATTACAGATTTATTATTACCGAATTACAGAATTATTATTACAATATTACAGAATTAATATTGCTGAATTACAGAATTATTATTACAAAATTACATAGTTAATATTACTGAATTACAAAATTATTATTACGAAATTATTATTTCAGAATGAATTAATTCCATTGTGCATTACTGCAAAATTCTGGAGTAATAGCAGTGCATAGCTAATATGTAAATCGCTTATTTGAAGCTTTTCAAATTCTTTTATCGCACATTGATGATAACACAAGTAGTTACGTTAAACATTTTTAAGTCAAATTTCAGGTTATTAGAGAATTTTCTAATTCTCTCATTAAGCAGACTCCTAGAGAGGTATGCTTCTTACCAATTATTTGTGAACGATAGCACGTTTAGCATGCATAGCAGTTCGGACTCAGGAACTCCGCTTTTTACGACTTTGGTTTCAGCTTGCAATAAAGAAACTACAGTGTCCTTGTCGTTTCTCGTCCACCTCGCTAGATCTCGTAATCAGATTCTATTACGCTTTATAAGCACGACTAACTCGTTCTGGCAAGCAGGTCTGTGTGGTTCCTGTTTCACAAAGCTGGGGCCGCCGGAATAGAGCTTTCTCGTGCACAAACACGGGGATTTGCCTTGATTTCCGCTTTCCAGTATCTATAACCATTCTGATTCATCTGCTCCTACACATACACTAGAGGGGGCATTCACCGGACTTGCAACAATAGCAGCAACGATAAGAGAATACAATTTGCCTTTCCCACGGGAAGGAATTTTTTACTTGGTTATCATGACATAGAGAGGAGAAGAGGTTAACATAATTATTATTTAACACTGCTATGCCCATATACCGCGTTGCTAGTCTCCGGATCGCTACCGACAAGCGACTGCCTTCTGTTCAAGCTACCTTTTGTTGTTCCTGGCTCTCGTGTTCCTTGAAGGCTCTTGCGCCTCCACGCTCCTTTTACTACCCACAGTTTTCGCAAGCGTTCAAAACGTCGAGCTGCTGTCATGCCAGCCGTCTCATTTGCAAGCAAAAATCACGAACTGAATAAAGCTCAGACACATCCGGACACGTTATCCCAACGGTCCAGTAACTACGATCCGACTGTCTTCTGCATGCCCTGGCGGCCACTACATTAAGGACATTCGATGCTCGAGCACGTCGCTTTGTTTTTGGTTCGTCGCCTATAGCACTTTGGTAATGCAAACGCTTGAGAGTGCAGTGTGACTTCGCCTTTCCATCCACAAAGCATAAAGACTATGTCTCCTCCCGCTTCGTTGGCTGCAAGACCCGGCCAACCTTGACAGAGGCGACCACCTGCACGAGAACGAACGCGACCGTGGCCCTGTCTCTTGTGTACGCGCCACCCACCTCTGCTCCCTCATTGGAACTTAATTCTTGTGGGTTCGTGAAGCCGCGATACCGGGGTGGGTGGCTGTGGAAGAAGAAAACAGCGAAGACGAACATGGGGGGTCTATGAATAGAAACGCAAACTGTAGGGGAACCAGTTTGCGGTCTTCTGTCGATACTCGACCGCGCTAGTTTTGTCAGTTAGAAGTATGTTGAAGATGACGTGACAAGGACGATGAAGGCGGGGCAATGATGAAACAGGCGGGAGGACGGGGGTGATTTATGGGGCGGCAGACATTTTTAGGGACGTTGTTATACTATGGCGTAGCACCATGCATCCGCTATGTAGCAATACCATGAAGGAATACCACGGTGACTTATTCTTGTTTATTTCAATGAAATAGTTACTTATTATCAATGGGAACGATATTACTCCGATATGCTAATTACCTATGCTGGTTTGCTTATGCTTGCTGCTATACCGAGTGAACTACGGTTGCTGGGTATACGCCAGAGACGTTGTGAACTTAGTTAGGTAGATATGCAGAAACGGAGGAAGATTTTACCCATTCCTATTCGAAGCTTTTATCTTAATTGGAAACGTTGCATTCTGAAGCCTGACGGCTTACTAGCCCCGCGTACGGCATTCGGTGCAAGACTTCCAACTCTCTGAGGCATTAACACGGCACAGCAGGAAGTATTACCAAATGAAAAGATCCTGGATTCTTCTCACTGGGATCGTCATACGTCGGCTCCTGCTGGTTTTTCGCCTGTTGTGGCCTGAGTAAAGTTTACGACGCTTTGCACGCTAATTCAATCGTGCTTCGTCCCTTGACGTATTCAAGTCTCTGTACGGCCCAATCAGCTCATCGAAGCCCTTGCCAATTTAAATGGATCTTAGAAAGATTGGGACTACTCGGCACTATGTATCGCTATTAAAACAGCCGCTATTAAACCCTACATCAAGCAGAATAGTTCATTTAATTCAAGATCGGTTAGCTTCAATAGAACATGGTCGGTCTGTTATAAGCTTATCGACGCTGGTGTGACCTACTAAGGCTAAAGAAGCGAAAACACGTCAACATATTGACGTTGCTGGCGCAAAACAATTTAAAGTTGGATTATTGGAACTGCGTACATAGGCGCTTCTTTGAGCTTGGACATTTTTAAGCAAAGCAGGGGTATTTCCTCAACACATGTAACTACAATGTGGAGGCTTTCGAAGGACAATTCAAGTTAAACAATAAAAATTATGTATTATTTGAAATGAAGTGTGAGAAGCAGTTATAAATCGTCATCGTGTGCTTCAAAAGTCCAATACCTGCATAAACGATAGAGCGTTTGAATAGACATTGGCGTTTCGCTTGAGGACTATAAACCAGTGCGGATTTCTGTGCCTTCCCATTCGTCTCGGAGAGGTGGAACATCGGTCTTGCATTTCACAAGAAAAGGGTGGAAATTGCCATCGGTCTTCTCGAGCGCGGCAGCTATTTTCTCGATTTCGCATGAGATGAGCACCGACACCGTAGCTCAGATCACAACGAAATGCGCGCATTTGTTGAACTAGGTAAATAAGCTGTAGGTCTTTTGCGCTAAGGAAGAGAGCTGCTGATAGTAATAATAATAGATGGAAGCTTATCGAATTCACAGTTGTCAGCGTGCCCCGTGCCCCATTCCTTCCCTAATGTTCGAATTTCGTAAGCAGTAATGAGGACTCAATAATTCTGAAGTGATTTGTAGACTCGTATAGCCTATCTAATTTAGCATAAGCACCTGCTGAGGTTCAGCTTCTAGTTACATTTGCAATTATTCTTCAACAATTTTTTTCTGACTCACTTCTTTCGTGTTTAACATGTGTATACCTAGACCTCTTACATGCAACGTGTTCAATACGGTTGAATCAAAACAATGTCAACATACGACACAAATAACATACAATTAGATCGAACTACCACACGACAGCCATCACGGATGCGATAAGACCTTTCAATGTGCAATTAACCATTATGTGTTTCACAGAATATTTATTGGAGTGAGAAACTGTTGCAAACGAGGATAAAATAGCGTTATTTTTTGCAGACCATGAAATTGCAGGAGCAGCAGCAACAACGCGGTGAGGTCAATATGAATGATTTGCCGCAACGTAACGTACTAGCGTACCATACGAATGACAAACGTAGGTAACGGCCGCTTGTACTAAGATCACCCCAACGTTGCTCACAATATATCTTGGCGAAACTGCGATAAACTTCCTGGCGTAAACGTTTTTACGAAAGAGTTTCTGCCATCTAGCGTTACGAAATGACGCCGGATGTAGCGCGGACAAAGCACGAGCTCTATAGTTGTTTCTAGCGGACTGACGCATTCAAAGAGACGCTTCACGTACAACCTGCGAAGTGAAAGGCTGTGCGGTACGGTGATGCGCTCTTTTTTGTGGCGTCGACTGTCGTCGTTGTGTTCTTGTAAACCAAAGGAAGATTCATGTAACACAGGCGAGAGCAGGAAAGGAAAGTCTAGAAACTCTAGACCGTTGTAACTAAAAACAGGTACACGAAGTCCCGCATTCCTACGGATGTTGAGCGTTACATTATTTGTAGCCTCATGAGACTGAATTGCCGAAATGGACAAAGGTCTTGAACAAACGAGGGCGGCTTCCAGTGCCTGTGCAGGCTTCCTGCGTATGAAACCGTACAGCCGTGACAATGGAGAGCCTATAGCATTTGCATGTTATGCCGTTGCCGCTTGAATGATAAAAGGCTAACTGGCCTACTTGACCAATTTCTTAGGGGCGGTGTTAAAATAAGAAGATATGTTACAAACGCGCTCTACAGCATAAAGACAGCCCAGACAGATATTACGTGTTAGAAAGCTATTGCCTGTGGGCATGCAACCGCACCGTGCTAGTTTTCACTTATCTATTGAGAATTTCCTTCCTAGTGGAACCAAAAATCGTCTAAAGGACTTATAGAAAATAGTGCAAAATATCAGCCGACTTCAAAACACCAGAGAACGTACCGGACTAGACAAAAACGGTGGAGAACTTTATTCCCTATAATATCTTTCTGACCGGTGCTTCGATGTAATACCTGTCCCGTCGATGTGCAGCTTGTCGTGTCTGTGATACTTTGGCTTTACCGGCATTCGTTATCTCCCGCATCCGATCCCAACCCGCGTTGAAAATGTGAAGAACTGCCACTATTCTGTTGAATGGGCACTGTTTTCTTGAGTATTGAGGTCCATAAGCTTGCTTTGGTGCAAGGTATTTTGTGGAATGGGGAAGCTACGTTGAGAGAGCCGCGCGTATAGTCATTGCGTGGTCTTGGTAACGATTGTCATCGTACGTAGAAGTCTGTCTATTGTTAGGTCAACTTCCTGCTGAAATCATTTTTTTTTATGGGGGTTTAGGTAAACGCTTGATGCTCATGCGCGACTGCAACTAGAAAGTGGCTAGTGCGGAGACTCACAAACCCGCTAAAACTCCCATTCCCCCCATCCCCCCAGGGTTCGGAATGTTATTGACACTACTTCGAAATCATGAGAGGGGGCAAACACCGTACATAGAAGTCCGGCTATTGTTACGTTAACTTCCTGCTGAAATCATATCTAGGCTTGCCTTATTAGCCCTAAGTATCTAATTCAACTATCGGTGACTTGTGCTCTCCCTTGACACATTATGTTCTACTAGCCACCATACGTTATTCAAACATAGTAAGACGGCCACCGATATTTCGGTGGCTCAGACCGACTAGTCCATCTTTAACCACTCCCGCGGAAGCCACTGTACGGCCAATGCTGTTGCTCGGCACGCATTCACTAATACTCCAAAACATACTAAAAAAGCCTAGCTAAAACATACTTGACCACCTTTGGACACTGTTGAGGTAGGACTATAACAGTTAAGATTTTACCTTTAAGTTAAGACTGTTACCTTAAGATTCCCTTCTGGCTTTGCGCGTGATGTAAGTACATTTGATAGGTGCGTAGGTAACATGCTGAGGGGACAATCTAACATGTATTACGGTCAACTGTTCGTTGATTTGACTAATAATTAACGTTCGATAATATGGAACAAATACGCAAAGAGCACGTAAGTACCGACAAAGCCTAAAGTAAGTAGAACTCGCTAACTGTTCAATAGTTCAACAAAATGCAATAATATGTTCGTAATGGAAATAAAAAACAGTGAAATGTTCAAGATTTTTGAAGCTTGCACTCTGAAAAAATATATTCAGATGCATGCTTGTTTTAGGGGTTGAATCACGAAAAATCTGCGATGCGAAAAGGATGTGAAAAACTGACGCTTAGTTAATAACCTACTAGACATTTCACAACCCATGCAAGATAAAGAAAAAAGCAACCGTGTGGGATACTGTCTGCGTCGCTAGAAACCTATTATCTAAAGGTTTTAAGTTAATTCAGATACTAACATCGACCTGGCCTAGTCCCTACCGGGGCGATTCTAGCCGCTTTCCTACAAAGACGAAACGCCAACCAAGTCTTTAAAGGTTTGATTCTTATAACAGTTCTTCTAATCGTTTTATTGAGCCGAGTACCGTTTCGACCACCGCAATTTAGCATATGCACTATCTCTACATTTTTCCCGGGTACCTCGTCAGTAAGTATGAGCATATATATAATTTTATGCGTACGAAAGTAAAAATGAAATAAATAAAATATTTAACTTCATGAGTGTTTAGCTAAATATTTTGTAGAGGATTAGACACACAAAGGACATGTTTCCTTAATACGTGAAGGCTTTACCTAGCATTGAATTCTCATTTTAGGTCCATCTATAGGTCCGTCGGATTAGCCTAAATTCCTTTTTACGTAAATTCTATAGTCAACAGTCTGTAGCTGTATCATAGAAGTATTTGGTTTCCTCATCTTGCCTTTAGCTTCTTTTAAAGTCTAGCATCTTCAATATCACTGATATATGATATAAGTAACTGTATTATCAATGATCGGGTGTCAGGTCTTTAGATTGAGGATTCGCTAAAGTTCCTTCTGTATCTATGCCTAACCCAGATCTTATCTCCCGATTCAACAGGCCAGCAGCTACTGAGTCACCGAGTGAGGTGGATTACACTAAATAGGCCGCATTTGGGAGTAACATCGGACAACCTGCAAACCTCGTCACTTCAATCGAATATTTTGTTAAATCTGTCTGCGTATATGCAGGTAGGCGTCATGTGAGCGCAAATGTATGTGCTTCACTGATTCGCAAAAATCTTTTGGCTATTGATCTACGCTAAGTCAACACAGACGATACAGGCCGTTGGCAATATTTCTGCAAGTGTACTTAACAATACTCAAATTGAAGTAATATCATTTAGGGTGCATAGACATGTCGTTCAGAGATAAGCTTGGCGAATGGGAAGTGACATTCTACGTGCAACGTCACTTAAATCCAAAGCGTCTGCATGCCACTATCTTAACGTATTAGGACCAGCTGGTTCGTGCGTATAGAACGTTGCTACTTTCAAAGTACATTTGATATCACCATGATCGCCAGGTTGTACTTTTTCCTGCTCTATTTTCTCAGCACGAAAAATTACAACGGATATTTCTACAGTTTCCACCATTTCGGCCAGTAGTACCACCGTGAAATGAAAATCCGGACTGTGAAGTGAAGATCAGTGCGGCTTGAGCATTAGTGAAGTAGGCATGTCTTCTGCATGAATCCCACACTACCCAAGAATGTCTTGCCATGAGGCGGGAATGTACATGAGCGTTTCACCGCCGTAATACAAGACAACTTTTGCCATCACAATGATGCAACCGGAAAAGGAAGGTCGGTTAGGCTTCCTTCTCCTAGTTAAATTAAAATAGTTATATTTGGATAAAAAATAAGATAACATTATTTAAATATAAATACCTAATCTTATGAATAAAATTTTGCCTGCCAGCATCCGTGTTATACCAGGATATTAATTATAATAATAAGTAGCTCCTTGTGTAAATCTCGGCCCTATTCTTACGCGCACTGTAAGAAGTAAGCCAGGTCTATACATCGCCTCTAATGCTACTCCTGGATAAATAACAAGGCTATCACGTGCCCCTTTGCACTTTACATGTATGGATAATGCTTTAGCATGCTTTACCTGTGCCGACTTTCGTACTTCCAAAAGCTGAAAAATTCCAGATTCTCATTTCGTACGTCGATATCTTCCTTGATGTTCCTTTAGTGCAGTTGCGTCAATATGTGGCTTTAATTAATGACAGGCGTGCTTCACTGATTCCTCGGCAGCACAACGGTGCCATGTTTCTGGAACAGGTGGCTATTACAGCTCCCTGGACGAATCCGGGGCATCCATTGCGTCCGTGTGAACGATTTATCGGCGTCGTTGTTCTTTGTTGTGGGAAAACAGATCTCACTGCCACTGCAAAGCCGCCCAAAAACCCCAAGACTCAGGTGAGCCTCCGACAGGTAGAAGATAGCGAAGGGCAGCCCAAAGTAACATGCCGGAATACAGCTAACTCCGTTTATCTTCGTTTATCGACTGTGTCTGCAAACTGACGATGTAATAAAAATAATAATAATTCATCATTATTGTTCTAATATAAGGACTGCCACACGATATTAAGCCATATCCAATAAATTACCTACGATCAACCTTACGTTGCAAGTCTACCACTAATACGCTGGAGTTAAATACGTTTATGCAATTAGGGAATGGTAGAACTGGCAAATGGCGCAGGCGAATGATAATTTGTCTACGATTTATTGTTTGTGCTGTACATGAATGGTGTATGAACTTTTGACGGCCGAAAGATTCTATTACTACAGCGTATAATCTGAACTATATATCAAACGTCTTTAAATAAACCAGTAATTTTTCATGAAATAAAGGCAACACCCATTTACTATGAAAGATTTGATTGAAATACGGGATCTTATGTCGCTTCCGATGGATCTGTTGCGGGAGCCGTCACGAGGATAAGGTCCTTTCAATTGTATTAGGACAGTTTAGACCAGTTTGTCCTTATGGTAGCATACCTTGTCGACTTCGGTGGCTTGGTGCATTCGTGTGCGCCTTGAGGCGACCGGAGGAGACACGTAGTGCACGGGTTCAATTCCCGCCGTCGCACATTTACATTTATATGCGATCCATTTTACGAAGTAATGCGAAAAGTGCTACCGTGAACGTTAAATGTTGGCTAATGGTCAACCTTAAATTTATTAGTATGGTAGCATATCTTGTTGCAGGTGGACAAACTAGAATTTTAAACGCCAATTCCTCGCCCACGACATGAAGCTCCAGCGTTAAGTCGATTGTGTTTAGAGCAGGAGAACTTTCGCTTTCGGATATTTCGTTCTGATCTGTTCAATTTCGGCTTGGTTCATGATGAGCGAGAGTTGCTACTGTAGCTGGGGATTCCTCTCTCATTGTAGATCCTTCTGCGAACATGGAGCACGTTCGTTTAGATTCTTCATAGTAATTCAGATATAAGCCAGCCAATGATTGCCAAACAATTGATTTCAGAGGGCTAATACAGTTACGGTACTCGTTTCACGCGCAAAATTTACTGTTGTATTAGGAGTTGAGTTGGGTTAGACGAAGCGGACGAAAGCACCTATACAAAATGGTTGTTTAACGTTATTCTTCATTCTTGTATAGGCTGAAAACCGGCGAAGTTTTTTACAAAAAGTAGGGTCACTTACGAGTCTATTGAAATAAAAAAATATTGTGTTATTTACAAATCAACTACACAAAAGAAAGTAACCATTCGTATGACATAGTACATTATCAGAATTGTAAAACTTCGTTTTTATGTTGCACCATATAATAGGACCATTTTTGGTGATTATCCCAGAAGAATAGGCGGCATTTTTAAAGTGATATATTACACAAAAGTTGTTTAGATTTGCGATTTCTATTTCATGGGCTGGGTTGATATCAAATTTTTAGAGTGCTTTTATCTGTTCGTTTCAAAGTGGGTTCACCGTCGTGCACGTTTATAATATTCTCGGCTTCGAGGAACGGAGCCTCACTGGGACTGCGTAACTTCAACAGAAAACGGACAGAATGGGTAGACATATAGATAGCTCGCAGTAGCAGAACAGAATGCGGGCAACAGAGGCCGGCATTTTCAGCAATATTATACATTAATAGCATTAATAGTATGGTCTCAACATCTTGAAGCCGTGAAGCCGCATTCAACATTCAATGTGGAAGACGCTATCGCACAAACAATTTGTGCAAGAAAAAGAGTGATTAGGTTGTATTTTTCAGCTTCGTCAGAAATGTTAAGCATTTTCCTTCTTGCGATTTTTACACGCATGGGTAACGCACTAGTCGAAATGGTGTGTTAAAATTGAATAGTGCAAACATACTCTTTATTTCTGCTGTAGTAAACCGGTATGGCTGCCTTGCTACGCAGCAAACGTGATTAATCTTGCTTATGTCCAATGGGAATGATTGGCAATGAAAGCAAATTACGCTAAGCTTTGCTAACAACCGGTCAATCTAGCGAACTGTAATAGCCTATACGAGCTATACCACCATCAGAATCTTAAAAAAAAGGCCGTGCCATTTATCTTTAGCCGCATCTTATTGGTAGGCTGGCGGAATTACGGAATCCAGTAATCCCGTGGAGTAAATGGTCGAGCAGCTGCGAACTGTGGGACTATCGCCATTTTGCTCGAAAACAGCAGAGGCCCATTAAACATGTTATTACTCTTCCGTTCCATGAGAGCTTGGAAGTATCCTTTTGACGCCGTTTCATGCAGTTTTTTTAGACCTTCGCTGTGTTCGCTTAATGGTCAAAAATAGCTCTATATCCCAAATATAGCTCCAACACGCGAAGTAATTTGGTCAAATGTCAGAGGCCAGTTTTAAATTGCTGTATGTCCCACATTAGTTAAGTTAAAACAATGACTTTTTAAGATAGTCCTGGAGGCTCTTGATCATCCATCAGCTTTCTGGCCAACCGCTTAGAGAGTCAGTGTTTCTTTACCCTTTAGGCAATTTTAAGCTACAAGTTTAAAAAATTGCCATGGGTTAGAGAAAGCATTTTCAACAAAAACGCATTTAGGGCTAACCATCAGCCAACATTCAAAGTCCACGATAGAGCTTTTTCTATAACTTTGTAAGACGGGCATATAAATGTAAACGTGCAACGGTGGTGATTCAACCCGTGCACCCACCTCTGTGTCTTCTAAGGTCGCCTCAAGGCACATGCAAACGCATCCAGCCACCGAAACCGACAAGCTTGTTCTATAGCATAACCAAAATGGGACGATTGGTAACGCAGTTTATTTCGGATCCTATCGAATACATTCTACTATTAGTTGAATTAGTTGAAAACACTAAAGTTCAGCGCTCGTTTACAGCCGACGTACAGGAAAGCCTCAAACCCTTCTATTGCGTCCGCAGAAATAGACTACCAGCTTCAATTTTAAGCATTAACATAGCGTGTCCGCTAGGCTTAAACTAAGTCCTTCGTCAGGCTAATGCGAACGACGGCGAGCAAAATAACTATATTATACCCGGAAGGTCTGTTCGCTTATTATTCGTAATATTGTAGACCCAAACTTTGCATATCCCTTCCTTTCAGCATAATTGAGATTACGTCTGACGATCAACTTAAAAACAGATCCGTGGTGCTGCTAGTTAGTCCGCTGTGTGGCATGAAGCAGCTCATCCGTGACTGACATACAGGATCCAGAGAAATAGATGTGCAAACTAATAGGTAGCCGTGTAAGCCACATAATAACGCAGCTTACACGGTTATTGCCAGCACCGAATAAGATTTGAGTTCAAATCAGCAGTGTATTCATACTCGACGTGTTCGCTTTTACTTGCTCTCAATATACCTAAGAGTTCGGAAGGACAAAAACTAGACAAACGCTAGCACTAGTAGTTGTAGCAATATTTGCAAGAGAAAAATTATGATGTGCACCTTTTTCTGCTTTCGAAAGTGTTGCCGCAGGACTTACATAAAAAAACTGTAAAATTCATAAAGCATTTTCAATGCATATCTTTTTTACCATCCTCAGAATAGTTGTGCCGCCGAAGAAACTGTTGGATGTGAGAAAAGGTGTGGAATCCCTCCAGCTTTTAAGGCACGGACCAACCGTGTCACATTTCAGCCGAGTTTCCGATGCACATTTCCGATGCAGTTGTCAAGAGGCGCCGTCGTAAAATCGTCGATATCGTGCACAGGAGCTACATCGCCTTGTCTGCAGCACCTGAGCTAATGGCTGCCTATATATATGTATATATATATACAGCTTCCTCTATTAAACTAACGGTTCTTAGTCGATCAAATAGTTCTACTATTTTAAACATAAAGGCAAAATTCTCAGAATGCGGCAAAAAAAGCATGTGAGAACTAACATAGACGTTAAATTGAAAAGTCGAAAAACAGACATACTTCGAGTACAGTTGTTTTCATGAATGTTTGGCCGCTTCGGTGACAAGCAAGCAGATAAACACATCAACAGGATCAAGGTATCAGAGTGAAGCGACTTGTCAGAGGGAGTTGAAGGTTGCCGAAATGTCTTCTGAGTGCACAGGATAGCTTCTATCAGCACAGAATAGGAAGTAGGACTTTTTGCATCTTTCTTTACGTCGGGTACATCAGTGTTCGTACCCAGGGGTAGCGTATGCTTTAGAAAGGAGATTCATCAGGTTGAATGCTTTAGTGAATGTTAAAACTTATTTGCGGCCGGGAGGTATGTTCGTGCAATGTAGGTAAATATTTAGGGCCACAGGGTAAACGGTAGGCGGCAAAAGTCCTTGACTTGTCGCA
This sequence comes from Tropilaelaps mercedesae, assembly GCA_002081605.1. NCBI lineage: Eukaryota > Metazoa > Arthropoda > Arachnida > Mesostigmata > Laelapidae > Tropilaelaps > Tropilaelaps mercedesae. The sequence continues at coordinate 37,989 of MNPL01006173.1, read as the reverse complement.
GATGTTGATATTACCTGGGGAAAATTGTGCTCCTGAGTTGCAAGCAATGTGCAATGCAGCAGTAAGTCGCGTTCTTTACATGTCTTTCCGAAAAAATTTAGTGACTCGTAAAACACGATAGTATCTATTACCAGTCATAAACAAGAGCAGCTTTCGTGTGAACGACGATCATAGTGCAGGCTATCTATCCAAACAAGAGCTTTTTCTGAGGATGTGTGTACAGCTCAACACGTTTTACCAGTAAAGGAGTGGGCCAAGCCTGAAACCGTGCATGCTTTCCAACTGCCAGGAGGTTGCATTCCGGCATCTATTTTTTAGGGTTGACCATCAGCCAACATTTAATGCCCACGGAAGCGTTTTTTGCGAAACCCGGTAAGACGGACCCCCCATCAATGTAAATGTGCAACGGCGGCGATCGAACCCGTGCACCTATGCGTTTCCTCTTATCGTAAGGGGCACGCGAATGCACCAACGCCACCGAGCTCGACACATTGCCAGTAATGATAATACACCATAACGATAAGAAAACAATCTCAAAAGGGCGACGACCAGAGATAGCAAATCTTAAAATAATAAAGTTTCCATATCTCTATAGACAGTATCCCGTCACTAGTTTCATTTCCACTACGCTTGGAAATCGAAATGACATTGATCAGGAGTGTATAAAGGGCTTTGAAATTCACGCGCCACTTGATCGCCTTCAAATCACTCGCAATAACCTCCGACCCTGTGATCTCCTTGACTTCTGTTTCTACACCCATAATCAAGCACACAATCCGATCCTCTGGCCCTTTAGAACAACCCAAAGCTTCTACGAGGCTCTAGGAGAATTGCAGCGGTTTTCCAAAATCTAGCGGCTTCCCCCTTCAATTTTAGGGAGCGGTCCCATGAACAAAGGACGGCTGAACAAGCAGTTGTGAACCTACTATGTTCCACAGTTTGACTGGCGCCCCTTTGTCCTTCTTCGGGTTTGGCTTAGGTTATCATTGATTCAGCGTGAAAGTGGCTTCATCGGAAAAGGGATCATCGTTCTAAGATCTCGCGACCTCCGTAAGTGATGGAGGAAACCAACGTTGCACTGCGAATTTGGCTTACAATAATAGTAGTAATAATACTAGTAGCCCTGTGGGTTGAACCTCAAGGCTCGCAGACCCCGTCTTCGCCCTTCTCACGGGCGAATCCATTAGTTGTCCAACGCGCCGTAGCAAAATAGGCAACGCGCCAAGCAAACAGAACGGTGGCGCCAACCTTATCCTGAAACAGATATCAGGGCTAGATATATGCGATTGTTCTCACACTATTCGATTACAAGCAACATACTAAAATCTTGTCGACTCAATCTTCCATCGAGCCTAGTGCGAACAGCACTGGGCATCGCAATTTTTTTTATATGCTCCTTCGTGTGAAAAGCGGCAAAAGAGCGAAGCACAAAACGCTTAGTAGAACAATTTAATATTGTACTATACGCTTCGACTTAATTATTACGCACTGTTCTATAAATAAATATACACTTAAAGTTTCTTCTTAGAGCACTGGACCCCGTGGTTTATGATCGGGTCCGCGATCATTATTTCGAATCGTATCCCTATGGCCAACTAGATAGAAGACAGGACATGGTAGTTCGGCGTATTCAGATCAGTAAGCCGCAGTCCACTTTGGTGGAATCTACTCATGCCGTCACATTTGAAACCCGTGCTTACTAATCGGGTTCTGAGGACAGCTGCTTTAGAGATTCCTTGCAAACCTTTCGGTTCCTGATAACCGATATTAATCCTTTACAGGGAAAGCGCAAAAATATTAGTTGTGGCTTAAACGTGGAGTCGCCACTTAGATCTAAGCTGCTCCGTGTCCTCATCCTTAAGGAAAGTCGAAAATCAGTCGTACGGCTCTTTTATGTGACGTTATACCATTTAATATGTGCTTAATGTAATCTTGAGCGTGAAGTACATAGATATTTGAATCGCTTAGTCGAGTTTGAAGGAGTGTTCCGAGATTATTGTTTGTCCCTGTCTTGTAAGCGTTTAGCCAAAGTGAAAACAAGTTACGAAAGCATTTCAACTTTTGATTTGATTTTTAATGTCTAGCTCTTCCCAACCTATAAAATCTTTGGTGCGAAACCTAATCAACAGGTCTCGATCATATTAACGTTGATATTACAGCTAAACTTCCGTTCAATTAAAACATTGAAACTTTTTATGGCTAAACATTGTTATTGCATAAACTGAAAGAGTTTGTTGGAGAACTCCCTATCCTGTTGCTCGCTGAAGCGTTTTCTTCGCCACTATTGAAGATGTGATTTTTACCAAATGCAATACACTGCTTTATATTTTGTGTCTCACGGCCCTAGTTTTGAGCACTTCGAGACCTTTTACAAGTAAGCCGGGTTTAATATGTTCTTCTAATGATATAACGATTACCGAATTATCGTGTTTTGGTAAACGAAAAGTCAAAAGTTGATCTGTTTACCCAGTTTTTGATAATTTTCCACCCACTTCCATTAAGATATTTGTACCGCGTAGACAGTGACCCAGCCGAAGTGGTTGGAGATTTTAAAATAGTTTACAGGGAGAAACGACAAAACCACTCAAAAAATAACCAAGAAACATTGTTATATCAATGTCTTGAAAACCGCATTAAGTTCACTCACGGAGTCACGGTGGTTAGAACCGTACTATAAAGGACTTAAATTGAAAATTACCATCATTTTTACATACTTCTTTATTTAGAAATAGACAAGCTAAGGAGCGCGCAGAACAGCATTCTTAAAACGATATCAAGTAATTTTCAAAAATTGCTCTACTGTAACAATTTTTCAGTATTGAAACTGTAATATCTCAGTGAAATTGTAATCCTACATCTGTGAACGGTTATGCAACCAGTGGCACGTGTTTTCAATAAAATTTTACTGTATTGTGGATAAATAAGTGCGTTAAGTCTAAACGATAGTTCAGAGTGACCTAAATCGACTAAGTAGATAAGTAAAGTGCAAGTAAGGTAGATAAGTGGGTTGTCGTACTCAAAGAGTACTTACGTTATAATTTGAGTTTGCATTCATTTGCGCTTTTTATAGACTATTGTAAAGGCAATGAGGTGCCCTTGTAGCCATGTGCAAAAGTGGGTGTGATGCTAAATTACGGAGAACATCGTCACGACGAAGAGTGTCAGAGCTTTGCTTAAATGCATTTTTTAGAAACTGTACCCGTAGGATTTCGCAGTGTCGAACGGGGTATGAATTTAGAGAGGCTTGTGCCAAAATAAGCAACACCACCCTTGCAGCATTCTGCTGAAGCGTCTCGTTTTCGAGGTCCCTTTGGATCTGTTTAGCCTTTTAGTGGATGCCGCTGGACCGAATAACAAACAATGGAAAACCTTAAAGCGCGAGGCTAAACTAAGCTCATGCACTCGTAAAGGGCATTCCGTGTTAGGCTCATATAAGAGAAGTACACCTCGATCATGCCACGGCTTGAGTAACGCTGCAGTCTCGCACGGAGAACGACCTTACAAGGCGAAGAGATTAAAATTTCTTGTATTTCTTGCGCAGCATGCGGTTTACCAACTACGGAGAAATATGTTTTACGATGTCATTTTGCAAAGTCTCACAGGCAGTTTTAGTCTGGCCCTCTGTAACGACTGCGCACTTGTATCATAAAAGAATGTTCATGCTCAGCTGACACAATTTTGTGAGTACATTCATATGTCGCCTATACCATGACAAACACAGCAACAATTGAGCCGCCTGATCAAAATATTGGACACGGTGTATGGGGTCTGTGTCTTTTTCTTTTAGGAAAAACGAGATTCCTGTATTGCTGAATAAAAGATAGGTGATCCTTAATAACAAAACAAGGAAAAGCGATGTCTATCGTTGAGTACGCCGAATTGATCGTCCGAATAATGTATGCATCGAAGTCTAAGTGCAAAGTTACCAAGATGACTAGGTCACGTGTGTCGGTGTTATAGGGAATGATCAGGCCTTTCAAGCTTTAGGCAGAGCCCAAATTATGCATTCTCAGAGCTGCGCACTTTGGGACATAGAGCTTGGACCTATGGGTAGCTGCAATCTGCCTCTATCGACTAAGGCACCAGATGCAGAGGTGCAGCTCCGGACCGTCTACATATAGTTTATACGTTATACCGCCCGGCAACACTTTTCCGAGATCTAATATAACGACACCGAAAAGTAACGGGGTGATACAGGAGTTGCGCGGAACTTCCAGTGATCAAGACCCTGCGAAATTGAAGTACATGTTAACCTTAACGTAAAATTACCGATCATACAAATAGCTTTAAGTCGATAATATGACATTGTTGTCAACTCCTAAAATGCAAAGCTTGTTCGATAGCATACTGTGACTCATGCAGTTGAGGACCTTCAAGGAGTCAAAACAAATACAGCTAAAAATTCGTGAAATAGGTTCGCTTCGCTCACGCTGTGCGCTTACGGTCTTATCATTAAATATCAGACTATCAATACTGTTTTTCCCGCAAATCTTTTCGTTAGCACAACGGAAGAGTTATCTGGGTTGCCAAATAAAAGGGCCAGCCCCCCAATAACCCAAGCCTCAACGTAACCTTTTTTCCACATTCATGCACGAAGATTTTCATAAGAAGGTGAGTCAAACTAGGGGTCGTGAGTGTACAGCATATCGACGTACACACGCTTTATAAATAAATCCGTCTTTAAAACTAGACTGAAGACAACTTGGTGTCTACTGCTCCATAATCGGCCTTTCGAAAGGTGAATCCCTTGGAGTTGGGTTTCTTAAATTCAATTTCAAACAAAACATTAAAACACATTATCTTATGGTTAGACTTAAAAGGCGTAGATGTGACCTCCAGCGCGTCAATCATGAGCTAGTCTGTTCTAAGCCAGATAAATAAACGAGTTTGGCAACCGTCAGTCACACTCGTAGCCGGGCCCACAACCTGACTTAGACCGTTGTGCAAAAAGGCGCTAACGAAGAGGAAGCTGGCAGATTAACCGTCGCAGGTACCGCAGCTATTCTAAAAACACTCGTAAGAATGAAACCATCAATACGTATAATGAGATAGTCGTATATTGTGTTTTCAAAAGATTTGTAGCCCGATACGTGTGACCTATCCTCCTTCTAATGCCCAATGGCATTGGTGACGTAACAGCAAATCGAATAGGTTTATGGCCAGTAAACGCATCAGCTTATATCCTGGCTGATCGACATCCTCATGTTTTTATTGTGCCACCTTTGATAGATCCTTTTGAACCAGGTTCTTTTTAAGGGGAATGAGAACAAAAGGAACGAAAGTGAGATAAGAAGTACGGCAAGATACAGGTGCTTTTATTAACGGTTCACGGCCGTCTTTGATAGCACTTTAACGTCACCTTAGCTAAAATGTTAACTTATTATTAATGCTATCTAAACAGAAGTAGCAACGTCTTACAAACAGCTATGAACGACGAGAGAAAACCTTGCGAATCACACATTCGACGTTTGGGTTACCGCAGCAGCTCGACATAGTCGTCATGTATTCGAGTCTTTCTTAATAGACTGCTAGCAACCTTACTCTGTAGCTGATGATGGGTTCGAAAGAAACAAACGGAAGCCACTCAGCGGGCCCTTCGAATGAATTTGTACTTAATACGCTACACTCTGTTACAGACAACGAACTGCCAAAGTCGAGTTAAGCTCACGTTGATATGTATGAGGCATGTATTAACGTAAGCCCCTTGGTTTCGGGACAAAAAAACGACAATACACCATTGTCGATGAACAGATTCATCTATCCACCACCACAAAAGGTTATGCGCAAGCTTGAGTCCGCCACTTCTTATAGTTGCCTGCATCATATTTGAGGGTTAACAACGAAGTATAGGAACTTGACCTGAGACGTCTACAATGGACAATGCCCTTGCGCGTTGGCTTCGCGTTTCGTCGAAAGTTCGTCGAAAAAAAGGAACCTGCGAGATTAGGCCTGATCAATCAGCGACAGTCTCATAGGACCGTCGTACAGGCTCCACGAAGGCGGGAAGGCCTTGGCATGGTGTGATTTCAGCCGAAGCCGAGGCAACCGATCGCACCTGCTCAGACATGAAGGCTACGAAGGCGTGGCAGTCCCAGTAGGTCGACTTGTTCAGGAGAGACTCTCGGATCTGTAATACGATCATGTTAGTAATGGAAGGTTTGGCCGTCTGTCTTTGTCGAAAAATAGACTTTACAGCAAAAAGCAGGATAGGTGAGATGCGGCATAATTTGCAGAACATGTGATATATACTGGGACATAATGTAGAAACGCTAGGAGACTATTTTCACTCCAGTCATCGGGCTGAAGGTTTAGATGTATACTCCTTACCAAAGGGAGAAGCGGTCAAAATACCCAAATATTAGACAAATGGTCTAACATATAGAGATTACTGTCCTTTGAAACAGGTTGGTGTTGCATGTGTATTTGCTGATAGACAAAAACACGTAGAACTCATCGCTATTTCTACTGATTGGCTGTAATAGCGGGGCGAAAATGAAAATTGTCACGTATGCAAACGATTTCACTTCTCTATGCATTTTCTAGCCTTTCTCTCTATTTACGAGATGCTCGAAAATATGCTAAGCGCTTCAATGATGTACACTCCCAATCGTTTTTACCGCACAGTCCATATAAATGCAAATAAATCGAGGAGGTTTTTGTCTAAGTGGACCGACTGCAATTCCAAGAGCTTTATTATTCGATTCCACTCTTTGTGGCATTTCGACACCGTCGAGTACGATTAGATATGTGTAATCTCCTTCTTTCAAGAGGAAAGAAGATAATGAGATATTAACGGCACGAAAGCGAAAGTGAATTCGGTGCTTTCGTAGTCGACAGATAAGTAGAACTAAATGATCTATTCTTCACTAGTCGTTCCAGATTCTTGACGGCTACTCGTCTTTCCACGGTGACGCGCAGACACGTGAGAGCGCTTGCGACATAGGGAGAAAGTACATTTAATCAGTGATCGTTCTTATTGATTTGGAGACCAGTAGTCACCATATGGTCGACAAAATGAGTACGGCATACACCGCTTGTTATTGTGCGGTGTGGGTCGCGACTATCGTACATCATTTCAGCAGTAAGGAAGACAACCATACTGTATGCATCTTATTTGTGTATGTCTAGACATCTACAAGAAATGACGAGTCTCATACCTCTACAAGTCTACAAGTCTTGCTTCAAATTTCTGCGTCTGTGTGTATTAGTATAAAAATGTGCTAACATTACTACTATAAATATCGTAAATTTCCAGGTTAAAGTAATTGACGTTGTCGAGGAGAGATCGTTACTTTTAGCGACCGTTTTCCGTCTAGAAAATGTTTCATGGTTTCATTCGTTCCTCTCCTTCGCGGAGACGATTGCATAAGGTGCATCTACCTTATGCAACAGTCGGCCCACGCTGGGTTGACCCTGCCAGGATCATGCCTAGGTTACTTAGACGTATTTACGAGTCCCGTCGTTACTGAGGCGTTCTCTAGTTTTCTACGATCTCGTCTGTATCTTGATGAATCGTCGATGTATTTCATCACGTCCCGGCCAGTATGTGGATGTTCTCGGCATTGTAAAGGCTTGCTCTCGCTATCACTCTGCTGTAAGGAAGGGCTTCTTAACCTGAATATTTGGTCACTGAACAAAGAACGGAGCGCAATTAGAAAATTGGCGGCAATGATGGCGTAATGGTGCAATAATCGCTAACAACGGCATCAGAGACAAGAATGTTTGCTGAAACCATTAAGTGGGAAACTGAACGAGACGGTTCAAAAGCTGTAAACTTTCTGAAACAAAAACCTAATTGCTGGCCGCTATCAAAGTTTGGAATTGAACAGCTTTTATTAGCCACTAGAAACTGCTGTCTAGCTCTACCTGTAAGTTTGGTAGAACATTCTTTTCAACGTATCTATGAAAAGAAACTATAGTTGTCTATTCTAAACTTCAAAAAGCCTTTATGTAGAAAGATGCATGTTTACGACATATGAACACAGTTCAAAGCCTGATATGCTCCCTGTCAATCTCACGTTTGACACTCGGCGTATCATTATAAATCAGACTGCGTCGAATCTCAGCAAAAAAAAATCTAATACATTCTGATGCGCTTTTGCCAAATGTTTAAAACGGCATAAAAAAGCGTGTAACGGTTTTTTTACTTTTTTTTTATAATCACAACGTTACCAGCTTTTGTGGTAAGTGTTATTCAAAGCGAGGTACGCGTTAGATTGTTACATAGTCAGGTGAAAACAGGATTTGTCACGTATTGATTGAGATTAGTTGGAAACATATCTCCAGCGGTCATCTTCCACTTCAATTTGTTTATTGCCTTCTGCATCATCTCCCGCTTTCTTCAATTAATCTATCATGAATAGGCGAGCTAATCGTCGAATACACAAAACGTCAACTCGTGATTCACCCAAAAATCTACCAGGTGTTTTCTTTTGGGTGTGTGCTAGCATCCCCTCTTTGCCCGAAGTGGGCCTTTTATTGAACCTTTGTCGGAAAATTTCTCGATGTTTTATTCTTTAGCAGAGAAAAGAGCATCATATTATATGTCTTCTGTTATTCCACTGTTGCAAACGCCAAGTCAACTCTGTGGAAGCCAAAAAAAGCGACTTGAAGCATGCCTTGCTACGGTTTGCGGCATGCCTGCTTGGATATGCATGACGCAAATACGATGATAGGTAAAGTTGGAGAAAGCTAACAGTTATGAAAAGCTCAATTTCGCATATGTAATCTTTTACTGTCAACGCAACAGAACATCGCGTTTAAATATTCAGTACCAGTTTCGACGGTATCATGTAAATCGTATTAGGAGCGGTTCGCTTCACTGTCCGACAAGTTATGAACTAACATTGGAGCACCATAGCTCAAAACTCATTCTCTAAGTTAAACAAAAGCAACCTTTATCTTTGGCTGATTGCATTATTAGCCCTCTTGCTAACCATTTAAGCTCGCTCTATCGTGAGACGCACTTAGACAAAAAAACGGACAATGGGCAGCATCGTTTTTACCCTTGGGAATTACGAATGAAACGTTAACCAGGGCAAGTGAGCGTTCCGTGTAGTGCTTTTAATCAGATACTGCTAAGAAATTCTAGGGTCCTTAACTTTTGTGTATCCGCCCAAAACCGCTTTACAATTTGCTTTCTTGCTCAGTGGCGTTGCCTCCGGTGCCTCCCAGGAGGTCCGTGCAATTAGAGGATGCATATCAGGGACAACTAGTTTCTAATTGTACTTTTACCTTTGTGCCAGTTCCAGTATTTTTCGAGGTGGGTCTACTCTGTGGAGAGTGTGCTTGGTTATTAGACTAGCTTGACCTAGCGGTTCACAAATTAAGTCGACGTTTATGCAGGCATCCTGCACAGGATCTGGCTTTACTGCATCGCGGCTCTCGGAATCGCCCCTAGACATTTTGCTCTATCACATTCACGAGGTAAACCAACGGAGGCTACTCAGTCCGTGTCGAAGCCGATTTTGCCATTGTTCTTTCTAAGGCTTTGGTAGTGTGCCACAGTTAGCCTGTTGCCCTTAGTAGTCACACCTAACTTCCGTTTATTGAACACGCGTTTTTTTAACCTTAGATTTGATCATAGTCTGTCGTAGCATTAGAGAGGCTTGATAAAACAAGACTACCATCTCTGGCCTTCTTCAGTCGTCCAACGTGGACAGGATCTACAAAAACTACTCACCTCTACGGTACTGCCTCTCTTCAATGCTAAAACATTATCAATACCTAACAAAAACCACCGAATTGTGTGCAAAATATCATCTAACAGCAAGCGCTCTAATTTGCGCAAAACAATGACCTTAAAAGACCAGGAGTATACTTCCGGATGTAAAAAATCAAAAAGTATCAGTAAGATTTCAAAAACTTCAATGTAACTACGATGTTTTTTGCTGTAATATCTCTTTGAATTTTTAGCGAAATTTTGAAGCGACATAAACCCATATTAAAAAATAAACGCGACGCTTGATTATTTCAGATTTACTGTAAAAGACTTGAAATACTTTAAACACACTCGATTTTATTCAACTCTTACGACTGAGACTTTCTAATAATTTCGTATAATTATTATTCCATATAATTCTTTATTGTGTGTGTTCTTGTGTGGTAGAACATTTTCCTCTCCGGCTATCGTTAAACAGTTCTCCCCGCTTATGGATACCCTTACAGGAGTGGAAGTTTGTCCCACAATTTACAATCCAGTTCAAAGTGATGGGATGCCCTGGAGCAAACCTAAATCTTGAATATTCTGTTCCATCAAGGTGCCGATTATCCAACGAGTCGACGACTGCCCTCGACAGTTCGTCATTTCGGAGGCTGACTGCTTCACTCCGAGCGACCCTAATAGTTCGCTCTGCATTTCCCCTTGTTCCCCATAGGGCTCTCTCGATTTGTCCTTGACGCTGCGTGAATAGGCTCTTGGGACCACTTGTGATCAGAAGTCAAAAAAAAAGTTGTACTGACTAGAGCTTTTTCCCCCTCTTCTCTTTCTCCAATGCTCTGGGGTACACTCCCTGCACGCGCTCCGCTCTACAGTGGCACTGCAGGTTGCGTTATTGGTAAGGGAGTTAAGAAGGCACTCAATTGAGTGGGCTTTCCGATTGTCAGAGTCCCTGGGGGTCACTGGCGTGCCCTCATATTCTGTGACAATTCGCACTAAAAACTAAAATAAACACATTCATGCTGCTTTGAGGAGCTTACAGCAGCTGGCCAAGAGAGGTTTTATAGGGCCGTGAGTCGCTCACTGCCACTCACAGACTTGCAAGCGCATTAAGCAGCTTTAGTAAACCGCGTTTACGCGCGGGCACCCCGCATTCCACAAAAGCTTAGGCAGAATGAATGTGTTCGACGGACGTTAGATTTTGGTATATGCATCGTCGGCATGAATACACAGTAATGCCGTTTCCAGACCCTTTATGGCTTGTAGCTGTCAATGTAACCGGCAGGCGTTAAGGTGATCCTGTGCGACAAGGAAAACGTCTTGGCTTTCCTTATGCATGTACACATAGGTACCGCTTCCTGTACGTCCTAACTATGAAAGAGGAAAGAATTATTGGTGTACAATATTGGTACAACAATTGGTGTACTTAGGCTTTACATTGCCTAAGCCCTTCGGCGCCTACTTCTTACGGGATATATACCACAGGCTGTACGGCAATAGGCTGCTCGGTCACCTCCTTGCACAGACAGTTTTCCCTTCGCCCTCCGTTCTGCCCATCGCTTGTTTCCTGGCCAAATCTGTTTAGTTCTGAAGTGGACAAGACGATGTCTGGTAAAGATATGGCTTATCTGGGCCAATAGTGCCTACGAGAGAACAACTAGATGAACAAACCTGTCCAGAAGAGCCAAATCGACCCTACAGGCATACATATGTCTGTGTCGAATGGATATTCGTTTGAGATTGAATCGCATTTCGTAATTTCTATGGTCCAACTGTAAAAATTCTCCTGGTTAGGATATGATGGCACTCCTCTTACACATGCTTGTATCGAATGGATATTCGTTTGAGATTGGATCGCATTTCGTAATTTCTACGGTCCAACCGTAAAAATTCTCCTGGTCAGGATATGATGGCATCGGTGACAGGCTCGGATACTCTATCTACTGCAGCTGTCAACAACGCCGAGTGAGTGACAACCAACGCTTGTGATTCGACTCAGTGTAGGCTATGCCTCTGCTCTAGTAGGTAGTTGGAATGCCGAGGACGAAATAAGGTGTGGCGGACGGCCGCCGATCGATGATTGAACTGTATTGGCCAAACACAACCGGCAACCGCATCATGGGAACAGCATCAAGGTGTGCGCTTCGACTAAGTCTAGCCGGAACAGGAAAGCAACCCCGAAAGGCCTTAGAGAGTTGTGACGTACAAGCGGAGAACAGCTGGGACAAGTCTGATGTGCTCCTATATATCTAACTGCAGTTACAGGGTAATTGGAAACAATTAAAGCTTACCACGAGGTCCTTTTGGAAACTTAAGCCGTTGTCATACTTATCTAATAAAACAGGAAGCAGCCGTTTCACAGTGAGTGAAAAAAACGAGAACGCCTTGTTCTTTACCACATAAGTACACACGAATTAGGCGAAGCAGTTGGTTGTTAAATGTCAGCGTTTCTTTCTTTTAGCGGAACGTTCATGAACAGCTACACTAAAAGCGAGTTCAAGCATTATATAGTGTAATTTTTGGTTAAACACAATGCTCTTGCGAAATCGTTAGCACGTTATTGATACTCATGTCAACGTTCAGATTTGTTCTACTCTAGAAAACACCAAAGCCCAGAATAATGTACAGTTGCGCTACAGACAGTCAAATTATTTTTTCCAAATTCAAACGCGGTTTCGGGGCGAATGCAAAATAGGAACATTGTGTGTCGTTCCGATTAAATAAAGAACCTATAAATCTACGTCAAATTAATTGAATAACGCTAATGGCATGATCTGGATTAGGTAGAAAGCGTTACTAAGACACTTACTAGAATTAGCCAAACGATGATCTTCATTAAACATTTATACTTTCAATGTCGTGCACTCCTTGTTAGTTTGTCAATTATATGCTTAGGAATATAATACAGAAACAATCTATGTCAATATAAGTGGAAAATAACAGAAGAATAACATGGCTGCCAATAATTCTGTTTGGTCATTACGTCTAACTGGTCAGTAGAAGATGGTCTATCATAATCAAGAGCTACCTGCACGATGTGCAAAAGATCTAACAACTATGCTCAAGATGGCCAAATTTTAAAGGGGATCGGCAAAGGTTATGCCTTTATTAGTAGTTCGTTAACATTATGTTAAAAAAAATGAGTAGTTCACAAAAAATGTTGTAGTTTCGTTAAGTTTTCATTCGATCTTCGGGCCAAACGCGAAATGATTAGATAGTTCCTAAATGTGTTAAATCGTGAGGTCTTTCACGCTGATTTGCCCGTTTATAAGTAGACCTTGCGCGTGCACAGTCGGTTCGGCCACATTGAGGCTCCTGAATCCCCGGTTGATTCTTCGCGGTTTCGATTATCGGCAAGATATCAAAGGCTTAACAAACGAAGCTACAGATATCGTTTTGGGGTCGTTACTGGTGGCAGGCGGTCCGTGTCGAAACTGTAAGAAAATTCACTTGCGGAATACACAATTTACCTTTACGGCTTTATCATCCCTAAAGAGCATTGTTCCCACAACACAAAAATGAATTGTTGTAGCTTGTCGAAATACAGCCAAAATGTGCCAAGAACTTATTAAGTTTGTGAAAAAGTGGCCGCCAAACATCATTATAGTGCCGTCAGTTGACAAGCGCTTGCTAGTCATTGAAGTCAGTGTGACACATGTCAATATGAGATTATCCGAACACAGGAGGACGGCAAGTGCCAGGAGCGCACTCTGAAAACGACACATTAGAACACCCATACAGGCAGTTAATCTAGAACCATATTGGGGAAGTCAACTCGGTTAATCCATATAATCAATTTGAGAACGCTTGAGATATGTTTAGACCCAGTTATTAACTCTCTCGTGCTGTACATACCACCCTAGGAGTAATATCCTAGGCTCCGAAAGGACAACACCAAGACAAGGTAATCCAAGGTCAAAAAGCCAAAAAGGCAAAAAGGAACTTATCCTTTTCTGTTTTTTCTTAGCCCAACATTCAGTTCCTTCTGTTAAGACTTGAGCCGCCCTATCGTCTTGCCTCACCGCCATACTCCTCCCTGTCCAGTGAACCTGCATGTGGATTAGAGAGTGTCCCGGCAAACGACAACTGGCTAGGAGAGGGACAAGGAAGATCGAATGCGGCCTACGTAGGTCCCAGCACCTGGAAGAATCCCAAAAAACAGCAGACACGGCGAGGGAAAGAGATAGGGAGACCGAAGTGTTAAAACATGAGCAAAAGGGAACGCGAACAACACTCACACACAGAGCAGAGTGGAGTTCGATTTTTCGTCAGCTCTAAAGTGGATTTAGAGTGGTCTCGTCGTCGTTGGGCACAGCATGCGAAGGCTGGCCAGTGGCAAGCAAATTACTTTATATGGAAGACATCCCAAAGGAGACAACGGGACGCAACTAGACGCACGGGACCACTAGATTGTTGCCCCTGCTATGTCTCAATGAAAACCACCTTACGTTTTTCTCCTTTCAACCACCATCGCCTGGATCTTCTGTGCCGTGGAATTCGGACATGATTTATCTCTACTTTTGAAATTGTATTCAAGTACTTGTGCCTAAGAGGTACGTCGCCAACAAATTACACCACCACCGAACGAGGCCTAAAGAACGTATATCTCCATATAAATAGTTGACGCATAGGGACATTTCACCTAAATGATTAATTTTCGGACTAAACCTACAGCTCCCGCTGCTTTGGATTACTTGGAAAAAAGATGACCCATCGCGCAAGTGGTTACTTCCATAAGAAAAGCAGCGAAATGAGTTTGAATAGCGCCATATTCAGTTGGGAAGCGGCGAATTCAGTTTAACAGGTGATACACTTCACAGTAGTGGCAAAATAATCTGACGACTAGAACACACTTTATGCAAATCATCACACGCTAAATTCAAATAATGTGCTAAAAACCAACATATGACGTAGTGTTCTCAGACTATGTGTTTTTTTGTTTCTGTCGATTGATCATAACGAAATGCATAAAATGTACTTTACAAAATACAGTGAATCCAAAGTGGCCAGAAGTCTTTAGTCCAAGCCTCCAATCAACGCATTTTAATGGACATTCGAAAAAACATAATATAGCAAAAAGCACGACACCGGTAATAATAACAGAATAACATGACGCTGTATTTTACTAGTGTTGATGACTCGTAGCGTATATAGTACAATAATATACTATAGTTGCCCCTTGCTAGCACGTCGCTTCTACGGTCGCCTTCTGAACCGGTGGTTTATTGTAAGTAAATGGCTAGAATACTGAGTTAACAGAAAGTGGTTGTACCGGTAGCTTGGTCATGTTGAACCTCATCGTCTGGTGCTCCGCAGCTGAGGAACTGCTTTTTACGATAGCTTCGCAACGGATTGTAAGTCGGCCTTTGTCGAAGTGGCTAGATTTTACTGCAAATAAGACAACAATACGAAAATTGAACAGTCATATATTGTCTTGGTAGAACTATGAAACAATAACTATTTGGTTCGCCAGATATTGGCACCAGATATTTTCTTTAGTTTTTAATTAATCACTGACAAGCGCCTTGTTATGCCAGAACCTCAGGCAGCAAGAAGGACATAACAAACGCGAACAAAACTGACAATCGCTTAACTAGCTACGAAGAGTCCGTAACTTTTTTTCAGTATCTTAACGACGTAGATCCGTGAAATCCAGGGTTTTTGGAAATGAGTTGTTTATAACTTATACGATCGATATGTACTTTCCTGTGTCTAAAAAATGTTCCTTAATGGGCCGTTCTGTCCATTTATATTATCACTTGTAACTGTACCATTTTAATGTATCCTTCACGGATAGAGAAATGTTTTTTAATGCACACGTATCGGCATTAGTGCCACTGGGTAGCTCGTGATATAAACTTGTCATATTGAACTTACCGATTTAGGGCTGCGTTTTACTGGACCAACTCAGCAAGCCCTATGGACAACATTTTATTACACTATAGCGACTCTATACATCCATCGTGTACATTGAGCCCACGTACCGAGGCCCGATATCCTCTAGTGCACGATATCTCTGTCCGTACATTCTCGTTCTTGGTTAAACTGTCAGATGTCCGTTTTCCGGTAGCAGCTTCTCTGCTCTTTCTTTACTTGCATAAGGCCCAGGAGACTGTCGGCCAGCAGGAGGGTACTAGCAGGCGGATATGCCATGCATAGTTCTTGACTAGTTCACATAACGCCTCTTAGTTAAACTATAAATTCGAGTGAAAAGTGGACAAATTGTGCTGTCGACATGGCATTCCATAGTAACCTGTTATGCCGCATTTTCCCGCACCGTTGAACCTAACGCATGAACCATTGCAAGTAAGTGTACATTTGTTTCTTAAATATCCAGTAGCAGCTCAAGATATACCACTCTGGAAAAAATAGAAGTAGCAAACCTTCCATACAAACCGCACGCTGTTCTCACATTTATCAAAGCATGTTTCAAAGAACATTCATTATTTCACACCGGAGAGATCCAACCAGTACCAAGCTCTAGAAGTCAGGCAGTTAGAGAAAACGAATTTCGAGGGTGTCGAGGCCCAACATTTGCTAAGAATATGGTCACGCTGCCAAGCATGCTCTTTAATCAGTTGGCGATTACCAAAACTTTGGTGGCATGGCATTCACTGGTGACCCGTTGGAGCTAGTGGCAGACACTCGTCCGCACGCTGAACTTTTCGCGTACAGGTGATGCGAAAAGCTGTTCCGAGCTGACAACGGAAGGATGGTCTTTCAAGGGCTGGCAGAGCGAATCCGCCCCGAGAACACTGCAGCAGAGAGCGAAACGAACTTGCCGCCACCTCATCTAAGCCAGTCTCGTTACATTGCAGAACAGTAGTTGTAAGCCAGAGAATTTTTACAACGTGTGTAAGAAAACGGACAGCGACGATGACCCACGGCTAAATTTAGCGTCGTTCAAGGGCATAGTAGAGCTTCAGTGCGCATCACAATATGTCAAATCTGCATCGAACAACATTTGTCCTTAAAGCTGTTCGATCTCCAGGATGCAATAATTACATAGACCGGTTGGCTGTACGAATGCTACCCCAAAATTGTAGCTGCGACAGATGTAGCTGGCTAGTCCAAGAAAGGTATCAGGGTCCTTACAAGGCTGACCGAACGTCGGCACTTTGGTGGCGATGTGGCCAAAACGGCTGTGATGGGCCCCTTTTCAAAGCCCGTTCGCGCGTCATATATTGTGCTACAGCAAATAGGCTAGACCGTACATCAAGCCCGTCGACATGAATAGAAACAGCGTTTAAGTATATTCAGCATCTTTATGCAGAAAATTAGTGTTCAATGAATTAATAGGTATCAACCCGTAACGGTAGCTCTAAGAAGCTATTTTCGAATAATCATTTTTTCACTGAAATCGGGTTTGGGCATTGTCATAGCTAGACGTTCATAGCGATTTTCATATTGCGACTGTTACCATTATTCGAATTGTTTTTTCCGTTTTGTTAATTTGTTTGCGAAGTACGTTATGTGCTGCATTAGGTTACGCTCGTCTCTCAGGAAAAGCGCATTACGATCACTGCTTTGTGAGCTAGGTAAAGTCATACTGTTAGACTGCCCGTCAATTAAAAGCGTGTCGCAACCTCAGCTTATTCCTTTTTCCTCTCCTCTCCCAATATATATATATATAACTCGGTCCGCATCCTCTTAGGTTACACTGCGAAAAGAGACCTTCCTCCGGACTCCAAATGTGACATTGCCGTCTGGATGACGTGTCCACTTTATCAAGCGAGAAGCGCTCCCTTGAGACATGCTGGTCGCGAGCCGATCGCGGCCACCGCTCCCCAAAGAGACTGGATTGCACTACACCGGTCTCCTGTTCTCTCTGGCACTCCGAAAGGACGAAAAAAGAATAAAGTGGTCGATCTACGCCGGCTTTGTTGGATGGTGGCTGGTGGTCGCTGTCCAGCTAGCGGAAAATTTGGCCCTGGTCTGCACCCCGTTTCTTTCCGCCCATGATTCAGCAGGTCCAATGAGCTTTGGTTCGGGGTTGGGTTCCGAAAACGGAAAAAACTAAGCGAAGGCCAATAAAGGCGCACTGCGCTAAGAGCAGTAGTTAATGGCGGCCGGCAAAG
Source organism: Tropilaelaps mercedesae (assembly GCA_002081605.1). Taxonomy (NCBI): domain Eukaryota; kingdom Metazoa; phylum Arthropoda; class Arachnida; order Mesostigmata; family Laelapidae; genus Tropilaelaps; species Tropilaelaps mercedesae. The sequence continues at coordinate 20,253 of MNPL01006173.1, read as the reverse complement.
CCGAACTCTAAGAAGGTGTACAACAGCATTCCGTCAAGCTTGCCCGAGAGCTTGCCCGTTTGCGTCGCATTCTGTCGGGCGGAACCGGTCTGAGCAGCAGGGGCTGGGCCCCCGCCCCGCATGGAGGCGCGAGTAGCATCAACTTGGTGTCCAGTGGGCTGGTAAATGGGAGAAGTTTTTCCGGCACTAGGTCGTCGGCTTTGGTTTCGCATCCCCCCTTCGTCGACATCGGCTCCACCCTTGGTGTCAGGGTGCGCGCCCCGCGTCGGGCCAACTAAAGCTTGGCTTCGTTTGGGCCACAGTAAGCGCGTCGCTATTCCACAGAAGTAAACTGAATCGGTCGGCAACGACTAAGAAGTTAGTTTTTTCTGTGCTCACGCCACCGACCACAGCCAGGAAGGGAAGATTTCAAGTTTTTTGCTGCAGCAGAGGGCGATGGAAGACCTTTGGTCTTCCATCGCGACGAGGAGCGAGGAAGCGCATTCAACTGACGACAGCGTCGGCCGGACTTTGTCGTGGAGTAGTGGAGGGTGTCCTCTTGGAGCTTGAAAAAATCGATTAACACGGATTCTGCGTTGTCGGGGTACTAGCAATTATCAAGTGCGGAAGCGGCGATAAGTATGACTTATAGACGATGTCTATGTTGACGATTTCTGTGGACGTATTATCTAGCAAGTCAGCGGCGCAGCAGTTCACTAAACTTGTGCAGAGTGTTCGATTGCGCCGCTCTAATCAGCTGGAGCTGTCACAGTCATACCCTGAATGTGGTCACTTACCTCGAAACCGGATGCCAAGCGCTGTGCGAACGACCCCCGAGCTCGTCTGCTCCTCAAGGAAGTGCAACAGACTTTGCTGCGGCACGGAATGCTCATTAAGCAGCCACCTTAAGGAAACGGCTTCTGGACCAGCGAACACACACGTTGCGTTTAGCACGTCGCCTACGTGATAGTGCGAGCGGCCGCCATAGATGACGGGTCCCGCCTCCGTCTCAAAAGACCCGCCATCGTTTATCGCTGTTGATCAAAGTAGGTACAAGCAGTTATACGTATCATATTAACTACGCCATCTAGACGCAACACCTGTTTCAAGTAACGTAAACAGAGGGAGTGAGTAAGCGGTGCTAAAGGAGAAGGGCACATACCGGGCTTCCTCAACATTAGCATATTTTTTCGACTTAGTTTTAAAAGTTCAGATAATTGCGAAGACCGACTCTTTAGTCAGAAGAAAAATTTAGTGGGAAAGACGTCACAGAAGATCAGGAAACCGTCATAGGAAAGCGATACCTTAGCAAAAGCAGTTAGATTTTTTCTGGAATAAAAAATTTAATTCATGGTTCTGGGACTGGCTGTGCTGATGTGCAGCCGCTGTTTACATCGCAACGATTTCGCAGCTTACTCGCAACTGTTTAGGTCGTAATTCTATTCAGTTCCCCAAAAGACCACTTATTTTTATTACATCTGGGACCACACAGACTTATTCATGGAGCAAACCTAAATAGGTTGCAGAGGTAAGTGTGCACTCAACAACGATGGCATGAGGAACCACCTAAGCCTATAGGCCTTGATGACCTTTGTTACGTATTCGAGTAGCATCCTGACTTGCTGAAGGGCCTTTCGCAAGCCACACGGTATCGTACCAGACATGATACACCTATGTAGGAACTAGTTTGAGTTTCCACCATGATATCTGCTGCACTATCTGGCAGAACATATATTACCGTTGGGAGCCTATAACGCCTGATGATGTTTTAAGAAGACCAAGAGTAACATGCTATTAAACATCCTTGAAGGTCATATCGACGTGCGTTATAGTCTAATCTATAAGACTTGTAAATACTGTTTTTTATGCATTCTACAACGCCCTACATTTGGCGCGTAAACGCAACAAGCTTCAAGTAGGCCACAAGAGGCATATTTTTCCCCGTGAGAGGCTCCAACACCTGCAACAAGCTACAGAAAAATTCTGCTGCGTCCGGTTATTTTCTTCCCCTACAAATACATATATTCAGCCACCACACGTCTATGAAAATGGCAGTCGGGCTGCGCAGAGTGGTGATAGCCGGCGCAAATCGACACAGCAATACATTCCCCGTATTGACGCTACCGGCAGCATACCTAGGCATTCCCGGGTGCCCACATGTCATATCTGCAGCCCGCAATTTCGATTTCCGCTGCTGGCTTCTTCGGAAATGTCTAAAGTATAATTCAGTCCACTCCGGTTCGAATCGCTTCAACGCGTCCCTTGTCCGGTTATAATCTATTCCCTTCAACGATCAAACTACAGCTTTGCTAAGGGCTTTCCGCTAGGACATGGCGCCCGGATACGAGCCAGCTGAAAACGTTCTGGCGAAAAACCTCTTGTTGGCCTCTTGTTTCCTATCCTATTAACGATAGAGTTCAAGGATACGTAGAGGCAGTATGTTCAGATAACGTGCGCAGGCCAAAGCGCGAGAGATGAAGCGATCCATGATGGGAACAGGGGATCATTTTTCCATAACGGAACATGCAAAAGGGATGGAATAGCGCTAAATGCGACCTTCGCCAGTTGGACTCGATGCTTACGAACCATTAGACGCTGGCGTCCCGAGACGTACGAAGGCGGCTCTTCTTTCAGCAGACCGATTATATACGTCGAGCACGTCCGCCGTGCACACCACCTTCAGTTCGAGTTGGTCCTCCGGAAGGGTGGATGTGTTGAACGTAAGCCGAGAGAATACCGTACTCAATCCGTTGTGCTCTTCGGCTTGCTCGGTGACAACAGCGTTCGTTGGTGGCTATGGACAGTAGTATGGTCATGACAGGACCAAACGTCTCAAATTCTATCTATTTTTACATACGAACTCTTCACCTTCCTCGATAGGTGTTATACAGACCTATCAGTACCTATTGAAGCACAGCTGATGCCAACAGATAAATTAACACGGTAGAAAGCAGATGACGGAGTTTCGTCAACGTAAGCGGAACCATGCGGCCTTGTTCAACAATCCAGTGTTTTCTCTCGTTAGAATACTTTTCGCACGGCACAGAATGCTTTACAGACAACTATTGAGGGGATCTCCAATTTGGAATTGTCGCCAGATTTCTCTGTGTTTGCGCTATTGAGGACATAGTCACGATTGTTGCCTCCAGCAATTGTAACATTTTGGTTAACGATTTTCTACCGTAAAAATATACCGATCTAAAAATAAAATTTCTAAAAATATGCCGATCCCTATTTAGGGTGAAACCAGCAAAAATAGATAAAGTACGAGTTTTTTTAAAGCGTGTAGACAACATCCCCCAGAAAAGTACGTTTTTTGGCACAATAATCTAATTACTCCGTGGCTTCAATGAAACGTTTCACAAATTCTTTCATTTCTGTAATTGTTTTTCTAAAACAAATAACTCTCCTGGGCGGAATATCTCTCACACACTCTTTTCTAGGTTGACTTGAAAATACAAATGAAACAATTATAGTCGACACCAAGTGTATGCCAAGCAATTCTTCATGACACCATTAGACATTAGACTCTACATGGTGGGGTTAGGAAAAAACACAATCCGAACACCAGCTTCCCACGAGCAATAAACGATATAAGTGAGACCACATTACGCTTTTAGTCTCTTAGGCTTTTAGGCTCGACAAAAATATTTACTTCGTCAGAAGTCAAAAAACGCTTTCCGCCCTCACCGATGTCTCCACAATTGGTTCCGTAACTCTTTATGATTCTCTCTGCCCATATCAATCACTCCGTAAAACGAAGGCCGTTAGGAAGGACTGCCCTACCACAAAACCTCCGAAGCCCTCACCGGCCTGGCAACCTCAGCAATCTCCTAAAAAGGCAATGTGGCCGATAGATCTAGGGAACACCGATATATCGCAGCACTTGTATTTTTCTTTTCCGCCGTCGCTGGCCGAGTTAGGCGGCCTTTATCGTGTATGATTATGTACAAAAAAATGATTACTTTAACAAAACTGTACATCAATAAGACCGATTGACGACGGAGGATTTCAAGCACAAGGGCCGACCGCGAGAAAGCAATTTGCGTCGCATACGGCTGCTCTCGCCGCTGTCTCGCTGAGTTCCGCGGGGCATCGCGCCAAAAAAAGGCCTCAGAAAAGCGGCCTGAAATGGCCTGAGGAGGAGAACACGAGAATTCTGCGAGGAGGCGATCCTCCTGGAAAGAAGAATATGCAGCACTGACGGAAGCTGATGTACCACTCAGACCGCGAGCGACTTATATGTCTAACGGCCAATGATGGTGAGTTTGTACCGCGCAAAATTAGGGAGGTCCCAGCCATCAGACAACGTTATCTGTACGTGCTAAACGATTCGGGACAACAACCGGAGCAAAGCAAAAGCGAGCTTCAAGTTTCAAAGCGAGTTCAGCTGTTGCGTTCTGGCCATCGTGACGATAAGCTGGCTGGGAAGCAAGTCTGAGCATCTGTGTGTAACCGAATTGACCGCTAGGCGGGCAAAGGGTATTCACAATTTTTTGGAATTTAGTAGAAGAACTATGGGACTGTGTGACAATTAGGGCTTCTTGACTGGTAAAGCTTTAGATATGACGCGGCGTGTGAATTACAGTCGGTATAAGTGAAACACTGAAAACTATGTACAGTGCATAATTAAATCTGTAGTCAGATCCGTACCGAATTACCCCAACTTGCTTGGCTGGAGCTCCTGTCCTGTCCTGGAGGACATGTCACTGACAAATTGGCTATGTATTTCAAGAAAACAAAAGTAAGACTTGGACGATAAGGCGTAACTACGAACCTGCTGTCCACTGATGGTCCACGTCAGATGAGGTAATGGCTTTGCTGTGAGTCCACACGTCCCGTTGAAATTTTCCCCTCGATAATACCGCGTCTTGACCCCCAGTAGTTGAGGTTCGTCGCGTGGAAGCACTGGGTAATGTACAGAATGTAAGCCAAGGCAGGCTGACGTATTTATAAGCAAGTTATCTTTCAGCTAAATACTGCCTATGACGACGGCATAAAAAGATGGTTTGAACCTTTACCAAAATTTATTTTGCTATAAAAATGAACAAATAATGCACAGTACAAAAACTTGAACAACTAGAGATGTCAGACCCGTATGCTTGTAGTATGTAAAACACGATATATGCGCTGTACGATGTGTCCGCAGGTAAAAATAGAATACACAAAGCTGCTTTTCAGCGCTGTAGTTGTCTGCCTGTCTATGGTCGACATATAGGCTTAAGGAGTCGTTGCTGTGTAACATAACAACCTGACATTGCATGACTTGCCATAGAGCTGTAGGGCAGCCTCGGCTTTGCCGATCCGAAAATGTGAGGTCGTCAACTCGCAGGCAAACATCGCTTCACTTTCCGGTGATGTTCGCTTGAGTCGCAGCACGCCGTCGTGCGATGAGTGCACCTAGAAACCAGCACACAAGCAAATGACTTCTCTGCCTAACTTACAACCGCGACCTTTCGGACAGCAAATAGGTGACTGTTTAACAAGTGAAGTGCACAAGTGGTAGTAATCGAATTATTTTGGACAACAATCAATAAAAAGTAACAAAACAGCCGTTATTGGCTGGCAATCGAACGAGGTAGACGACACAGAGTTTGATGATCTGCTGGATGGGTTATTCCTGAGTAGGATTCCTTCGAAAGCTGCAAAGTGCTGCGGCAGTCGAAGTCGCTTCGACGCAAAGCGACACAACATGACGATGGTAAGGCAGTAGGGGAAGTTAAAAATGAAATATATTTGCATCCAAAACAGCCTCGAGGCATGGTCCTTTTGCGAAGTCGAAACGTTTCTGAGCAGCTATGCAAAACATAAAATTTTTTCCGAAACATTGACGTTTGTAGTTGCACCGCGCTAGAGTGAAAAAAGGCACGCTTGTAGAGAAAGCTACCAGATCATAAGAAGCGTCGATAAAAGAACGCCAATCCGTCATTTCGGCTACGTTCGCATATTAATGACGCCTATGGCCAATACCTAACAAGGATCATGCGTTATAGGCTAAGGTGTGGAAGCACAAATCAGTGCCCGTCACCAAAATCACTCCCACACAATAATTCAATAATAGTGAATAACGTTACTAGTGTTCTCCAGATGTGAGTAGCACGACAGGACTGCAAAGTTTTAGCAAAATATCCTCAATAAGTAAGCACTGACTTGACGGACTAGTGCAGGTTTATCATGTCAGAGACGAGATTATACATTTACCCTAGAACCACTATTTTTAGTTAAATAAATCGTACTGAAATTTCTACCAGCTTTGGGCTGGTAGTAACCTACAAATATTTGGAGCCTTTTTAAACCTTCGCCTCTCCGAAATGTCTATCATACCGGTTTCTTAAGAAAAGGCCTTTAAATTAAACAACTTGCGTTTATAGATAGATACGAGCGCCAATCACCATAAATGTTACAGCTTCTTTCGCATAAATTGCGTCTGCCTTTCTACGGATGGGGCGTGTTCCACACGAGATTGCCCTCGCACTAGTCGCTACTAACTAAGCGTATTAGGTCCAACGGGAAGTTTGATAGCTCTTTCGTATATGTCCATAGCTGTTATCTGTGGCGGCTGATCTTCATTCTGCAATTTCATTGGTGTTCGGTTGAATTAATCCATTTAGGGTGTAGGAGAACCTTCGCCTCACCGAATCAACCGAATCGAATCAGAGCAGTGAATGCCTGGGCAACGAGTCCACTTATTAAATACGTACTGCAATGCTTTGGCCACCGTATCAACTTGCTACGACGTTTTTGTAGACACTCAGGCAGATGACATTTGGCCCACAACTGTCAATTAATGTTAACCTTTCGCCTCTCACCCGAAATGAATTCCAACGGAGGTTAAACAGCAAGTCCAAGAAAGTTTTACGATTTTCTACCGGCAATTAGACACGCATGCACTTTACTAGGTAGCATGTTGCTCTAAGCTCGAGAGTCGAACAGGGACTAGAATGCAGATCTGGAAGAAACACGCTTGAACCAAATTTTGTGAGGATTTCGGTCTTCTACTAAACGTTACTGAAAACTAATATCATACTCATTGAACTTCATCCCTATATAGCGCTCACGTCTGGACCGGTTCTTTTTGCTGGTAACTTTATTAACAGCATTTTTGATTGCCTAATCCAGTCCAGTTTTTGTCAGAGCTAAATTGGAACAATAACAAATCATCGAGGCTTGCCATCCTTTGTAATTGATCTCACGATGGCTGCGGCAGGTCGCCGGGCTGGAATTATTTGGCGACAATAAAGTCTAATAAGAGAATAATTGTTCTTCGTTTACCTGCGTGTGCGAACCGTTTTGGTATGCAATGTAGTGTGTATAATGTATGGTGTGTAACTGAAGAGCGTGGAAACTTGCACATATTGTGCTTTTACATACTACAAACTATAAGTCTGAACTTAGAGCACACGAAGTGGATCGAGACTAAATACTTATTGGTATTTCTTTAAACAAGTGTTATAATAATGGAGGATATTAGGCTTAAAACATATTAATCAACTTATTTGGTAAAAACAGATTCCGAAATTGAGATAAAATAGTATGTGGATGAATTAACGGTTTTTCTTTAGACACCAAGGACACAAACACAAAGAGGAAAACTAAAATGGTCTTGCAGGCGTAATGCCATTTCACGCACGCAAAACTGAAATAGCGTTGATGGAATGACAGTTGTCATTGCCTTATAAAATGTTAAAAATACCTTTTTTGACAGCCCTGTTCTTGTGAAGACACATCTCTACCAGGTAAAAAGGCATTTATTTTATTACTTGCAGCGGTTGGCTGGTGTAGAACCAGTTGTCCCATATTTATTTAAGGTTACTAGATACGCCGTAAAGAGGACACGAGCCACATGATGGAACTCGGAGCTCAAGATTTTCAAGCCTTTCACCTTCCTCTTGGCTAAATCATTAGCAGGTGTTAAACTCTCTGAGGTAAATACGGTAAAAGTTGTCCACTTATCTAGCTTTTTTCGGATGTCGAAGGCGCTACTCATAGCACGCAGAAGTGCGACCTTTTAAATTCTGCTGTGTTGTGAGAATACGCTAGTCTCCTGCTTGTTTTGGAGCACGCTTGAAAGAGCCTCAAAGTAAGGATTGCACGGGATTAAGACGGAAGTGGGGCAAAACGGGTTTAGAATATTTCGGTTTAGAATATATACGGGTTTAGAATGATTGTAGAATATTTCGAATTTTGATCAATCATCGTTTTTATCGCTTGGCGCAAAGAATGTCACGATTACTTTAAGACTCGAACGCTTTCGGACACTTTCTGTCTACCGGGGCTTGATTTAGGATAGAAAAGGATAACCAACAAGCTGTTAGCGCATTAGAAGTTAAACAACGGTGGAAAACTGCGGACGGAAGCTTTTTCAAAGTGTCCATCAGCGAAAGCATGCATCTTTTTTGACCACTAGCTAACACTCAGCGTCCACGGTACTACTTCTGTATGGCTTCGTAAAATTTAAAGTGATGTGAGTACGCAATGACGGGACTCGAACCCTTCTATTTACGTGTCTCCCCGGATCGCAAAGCGTATGCGAGTGCAGCTGGCTTACTTTTATAACCATCGCAAATATACAGCAAAATTGAAAAAGCAGGTCAAGTTGATGATGCGGAAGCAGTTTTGTCAGTTAGTTGGAATTCATTCAGCCCAACATCTGATATCTTAGTGGAGCTTATTAATTACTCGAATCAGTAATAATTGTTGCTTGCTTTACTGTTTAAGCAGGGTAAAATAAGTTTTATCTCGGGCCTAAAACCGTACTGTCTGATCTCACCTGCTTGTTTATTTTCAGTGTAATGATATTGGCTTTTAAATTTTTTTTTGTTTATAGAGCGGAGTAAACGGAATGCTCTGAAGGGTAAAACTGTCTTGTTAGAAACTTGCGTGCAGAGAATTTATGCTATACAGGCTGTCAGATGCTACCTCATAATGACCGCCTACTCAAATCACGAAACCTTCCAGATTTTTACGGAAGTTCATAGCATGAATAAGCCATTCGTAATGCTTGGAACACTATCCTAATATTATTGAGAAATATTTTTAAGCATTTTTCTGTATATTGCTTTTTACTTCCTTAGCTCAACACGCACTTGCTTTGATGGGACTAAAGGCCTTTATAAAATGCGCCTTCGTGTGAAAATCAACTTGATCAACGGGCGCCTAGATAGCTGCACAGATGAAGAACAAGCATCAGAGCAGTGAATCAAACCTACAAGTTACTCGACTCAATCTCATGAATTTCTTATTTCCGTGACACCACTCGTGTGTTCGCTGGCCATTGCGTCCATCGATATGTTGCCGATAACCTTGTAGAACCGAGCGTGCTACGTTAATACAAGCAGCATATAGAAGAACGAGTACAAAAGAGCCGTCTTTGATTGCAAGAATTTGTATTACTGATTAACGACTTTGCTATATCGTTACTCTAGCCGCCAAGTCAACTGTCAATAAATAAGCTCTGCGGTCCCGGTTAACCTGAAAATGGCCGGATAGCAGTAACACCTCATAACAGTGGTCGACGTAACCAGACTATCGGAGCTTGTTCTTTTCATTGCGGCGAGATTCTGTGCTGTTAGGCGGCCGCAACTGAGTCGCGTAGGCGTATACAAACACATGGACACAACAGCAGTGTTAATTGGGGGCTGGTAAGTCTGATTAGGCAATGTTGATAGAGGTGAAGCCAAGACAGCGCATTGATAATGCTTTGACAAAAAGGTCATCCACTATCCGCCGTCGCAGCTGAGCAAATTAATTTCTCAGGCCTTGCAACTTATCTAGGTTTCTTATGTTTGGTGTTTAGGCTAGTATTAGATAGGAGAAGATTGTTAAACTACGTCGTATGCTCTAATGGGCTTTGTTGATATTTATTCGCGAAGACGTGAGAATAGTTGAAGATTCACGCCGCGTTCTGCTTATAACGACGGCGATGCAGACGTCGCATGTCTTCCTCTCTTTTTAGAGGCTCAGCTGCGCTTTAGCTGTTTAATCGGTGTTTTAGCTCTTTTATCGAAGCGTGATCCCAGTGCCTTTTCGTTTTTTTGTTATGCATGAAATGCCAGCTTTTGCAAAGCCTCGGTATATTAGATTGGCGTTTATAGCACATGTGGTAAAATGCATGTAATACTACCGGGATTTGAATTCGTTTTGAGGCTGTAGCGTCTCGAGACGTACTTCCTACTGAATCTTCTTTCGAGTGTGCACGTGCATATTGAGGTTGGCTGCTGCTGGTCGGAGTGGACGGAAAACGCCGCCGTGAAAACACAGGCAAGAAACGTAAACTGTTTCCACAAGCGGAAGACGGCCCGCGCTGCGTATGAACCCCGGCAAGGGACATCGGTTAGAACCACGTGTCATCTGTTTTATAAATATTAGGTACATCGAAACTTGAAGGTAGAGACTCTCCTTATTAATTTTCAGCACAAGCATTTAAACGGCAGCCTTATACCGTTATACCATTTTAGACACGCATTTAACTACGACTAGAAATTATACTCATTACAGAATTGAAAGGTGGTGGAACTCTGGTCACTCAGGTGCGGCAAAAATGCGGAAGGAACGTAATAGAAGCAGCCTATATTACCACCGCCACTTTTAACATTGTAGCAGAGGTAGATATGGTTCTACGGTGAAACGCTTAACGTAATGCAAGTACTTCCCTTGATACTTCACCACAAGTAGGCAGTTTCACCTAATCAGTAATGTATACTCAGCTGCACTGGTATAGTCTAGCTCCGTCGGTTGGTGGATTCACGTACGCTTTGCGGCAAGAGGAGGCGCGTAAATGCACGGGTTCGATCCCCACCGTTGCACATTTACATTTATGGCGCAGTGTCAACAATGTACAAAGGCTGCTTCGTTGTACAAGAACATATGCGTTTCATATACACTTTAATAAAGGCGCATTACCTACATTACATTTGTTACTATTTTCTGATTGCAATTTACAAAGGGAGTTGCCACATTGAAACAAAGATTAGCAGGCTTATTGAATATGTTTGTATAGGGATTTGTACGCATATCGTGTAGCATCAGCGTTAGGCGATGTATGGGTTAAAACAGTTTACTCAGTCGATTGGTTGGTTGAGGAGCCTCTGTATCGGCACGGTGAGCTCTTACTAGCATGCTTGGTGGCCGAAATCCATTACTGTACAGAAGGAAACTGCACAGCTCAATTTTATCCAATAATTTAATTAAAATAGAGTTAATCTATTTAAATTGCTCCACAAACATGGATGTCTAGTAATTAACATGCTAGATATCATGTGGTAGATTACTTTCTTAGATCATTTTTCCAAAGTGCTATGCAGATGTGAATTCGGGTTGAAACTGTGTAAAATTAGCTAGTCAACTGAACACATGACATCACTATTAGAAATCAAGCTATATATTCAAAAGGCTGACACCTATCTGAAAACAACATTGTTCTTTACTGGATTGTCACTATCGGCTACGTAGAAGTCTAGCTCGGTTGGGCAGGTAAATTCTTATCACTACAAAGGGACAGCAGAGTGGTAAAAAACTGGCGTAGTTCTACCGCAATATTTTCACGCGCAAAGTCGGCATCACTTCACGTCGTGACACTCGAACTTATTGCAGTCTGGCCCTCTGCATTAATGCTGTCAATTAAAAGGGAAAATTAGTCCCCAATAACACAACCACACTCATTGTGACATTAATGAGTGGTGCAACAAACGAAGAAAACAATTAATGAAAATCAAATATTCCGATTTACAATCGAAAGTTGAGTGGCAGTACAATAGCAAGTCTAGTGCTTACAAGTGGCCTTGAAAGGGACGTAACCACTTGGCGCTGGCGTATTCCAAGCGAAATGCCTAGTCTTATAGAAAGGTATTAGCGCAATCTCGCTTTCGTTAATTAAAGTCCACCTTCCCTTCCTCTAGTAGAGCTATTCCAATTAATGAACATTCTCAAAATGTCCTAGGCTACGTGTCGAATCACGAATCAGGATATAAGGCTCGAACTTTACTGGCGTTTAGACGCTATTTTACAAAACCCTTTTTACGACTCGTTGGCTTAAAATGCATGCCTTTTCTTTGCAAGGTAGATCGCAAGCTCTCAAAAGCCTGTCGATTCACGCTCTAAGCATGAATAGACGTCTTCAAGGTATCTTGCGTTGAGCCAGTAGCACTAACCTCCTTTATCAACGACCTTAAAGCCGACGTTTGATCTGTCCAAGAGCGGTTCATCTAAAATCAGCGGGTAAAAATTGCTAACGCATAAAAAACTAGTATCGACATCTGGTATACAGATAGAGATGCCAGTAGAAATGAGGCTTGCATCACCTCCTCCGAAACCATTGAGGAAATCAAGACACGATGTCAGGCAGTAACGTTACCCATGAGAGGTTGCGCATTGAACCATCTAGATATACGGTCAAGTACGTACGTCTACATTTGATGTAGAATGGTAGACCTTATTTCGCTATGGTTTTATGAACACTAGCAGAACGATTAAATTGATAATAACAATCGACTTACGACGGCAAATGGGGAAAATACGACGAAAATTCTATCTAAATTACGATTAATTTTTGAAGGTTCTCACCCTGATGCTACAATACACTTTGTTGAAACCAGTTCTAGTTCATTCAACGTCAGATATCATGAAACTGACATTTAACGATATTTTACATTAGAGTTTACTTGAATAGGTGCATTTAGTTAAAATTAGTAAGAATAAAAGCACGCCAACAAATTCAAAAATGTCTATAACGTTCAAAAACGTGTCCGAAAAATGCGTGACTAGATTACTGAAAACATACGAGAGAATATACCCAAGACATGGTTTCAGAAAAGTTGTCATTAAGATTTTTTTCTACCTTTGCACGCACCTTAGCATTGTTAGCGCCTGCGAGGCATATCAACCTTCACGACGCTGTATATACATATATATACGTGATGTCAAAAGGATGTACGAAAACCGGTACGATCATTGGTTTCTGAATGCGCCATCATATGCTTTAAACCATTAGATGCTTAGTAGAGTAGTGATATCTATGATTCGCCCAATGGAGGATCTATCATAATAACGTGATAACTATCTGTCATAATAACGAGCTAACCGGTCTGTAATACACATTGCACGCAGACTGTCCACGACTCAATAACTAGATTTTTCGCTGTTTAATAGTAAAACGAACCGAATTTGTATCAATCTTCTCAAGTCCGGTTTTACTTAAAAGCCCAACAACACTCCTTAAAACGACATATTGAAACTATGAGGCGTGTTAAAACGAAATCCATTTTTTAAGAGGAATTGCGACGCAATGTGGGTAACAATTTATTACATTTCTTATTAGAATTACACCTTTACGACATGGCCAACATCAAGATACACATATGCATTGTAAAATTCAATGACGTGTCAAGATATTTTAACCCTCGAACAAGTCTAATTCAAAAAGGCAAAACGGTAACTACTCCTGGAATTTCCAGAACAAACAACGTCAATAGTATGTTTCTGCGGCGCTTTTCCAGAGCGTTGAAGGCGTAATGTTAGATTCGTAGCTTCATAAATTGTCGGATATTCTTTGTGTTCACAAGCGCTGTATAAACTTCTAAATTTTATTTTGACGCGCTCTCCCCTTACTCCTATCTGTGTGATATGGATTGGAGTTGTCTGGCTACATAGCGAAAATAAAAGTTTACCTTTGTGTCTGTGAATATAAAAGTTTGTAGTCTCAGAGCTACGGCGCTTACTCATGTGTGGGCGTTAGTTTATTTGTTGTCTTGCCCTGTATTTATCTACAACTGTATTATACGTCTTTCAGATAGTAGGTGACATTTAGGCAAAAAAATTAGAGTATGACGACAAACTGTTTATCATTATTTTTGTGTGTATATATATATATATATATATGGGCATAAATCATGATAAAAGACATTGTTCTTTTTCTTTGTGCCTCTTTCTCTCCTTTATATATATATATATATATATATAGGCAGAGAGAGCAAAGAGTCATACTGCCCCCAAGTGAGCACGGAACGCTGACGCCAGTCAAAATGAGCGCTCTGCATTTTTGGTATCCGCGGCGACGCGAGCGCTTACCAGTTGCGTAAATCAGGACATTCATGTATCGGCGACGCTTTTCCAATTAAAACCGTCAAAAAATTATACAAGACCCACACTGTACAGACGCATAAGGCACAACTATACTGGGCGAAAGGCACAACTACGCCGCGGTTAATTTTAGCGAAACAGTCCTCGACAGATGAATTTTTCGTCAATTTTGGAGACTCGATGAATGTGCTATGTAGACATGTGGGGTTTGCAATTGCTAGGCATAGCTTGCGTGCTCTATAAGGTTACAGTAAATATTCTAACGAGCGCTCGCATAATTACAGCCCTCCATCTTAATCCGTAATTATTCTCGTTATTAAAGATTGACAATTATTAAACAGTCTTCATACTACTTGACGATAATGAGGCGTGTGCTGGGCTAAAGCTGGGCATGCTCAGTTATAGCTAGAAGCTAGATCATGTCTTCTTTGTAAATAAACGCTGCAGCTCCAAGAGCCAATTTATTATACAACGTAGATTTCTACCGAGTAACATATATGCTTCAAAGTCTTTATGGTGTTACAATACTCGAAAGACAAAGAAGCATGGCGTAGAAAACCAGCATAGTTGTCTATATGCTTCACTTCATCTAGCTTAGAACGTGTTTTTTAGAGCTCAACCTTTTTTTTATCAGACTTCGGATGTTCACTGAAACAAATGCTTGCCATTCTATATCAAAAAAACATCAATGTACTCTTATTACGTGGATTCCGTGCCTCTGGCTAGTATATGAACTGGAAATTTTAAACTAGGTAACTACTAGTTGAATCATCTCGAGCTTCTTCTAACGGGTACGTACATCCACATAGAGACCCGGTAGCTCGAAGAGAAGCTTCTCGCCGGTTCGTCGATCAAATCTGAAGAACTCGTCGCCATTACGGAACCAACGCACACTCAATATCGCCTCCTGAGTGCGACGCTCCTTCGTGTCCTTGCGCGAGCAGTTGAGCTGTGCTGACCGCCCCAGTGCTACAGGAGGGATCAGGAGCTCCACGCTTAAAGCACTGGTCTCACTGAGTGCTGCAACGAAAACAAAGAGATGAACACACATCTGAAGGCTTGGCTCGCAATATAGCTTGTCTAGTAACTATTTTTTAGGGCGGCGTCCGTCCGTTAGCAACCATGAACGCTGAGAGCAGTTGATCAGTCGACCCGGATCTAAAATTGTTTTTTTCCTAGCCAGATGACAGCACTAAAAACTACAGATTTTGCAAACATCTACCGTATGCGTATGCGTTATTAGTTGAGACTTAGGTCGTCAAACGCGCCGAACTAAACCCTACTACGTAACACTCATATGACGAGTCTGATAGAATTGTGTTATATGAATAACGACAATAATGTACTCGAATTATCGAAAACAATATCGGCAATATGATAAGATAATATGTACAATCGCACCTGCAGCTGAGACGGCAATAACAAACGAAGCAGTAGCAATATTCCGATCCTTTTTCATGCAAAAAAGCATGTATGGCAGGCATCAGCCAAACAATCCCAAAATAGAAGTTTCTTTACTATCGAGTGAAATTTGTACGCCCTGTATCATCGTAAAGTATTAGAAACGGCATGTTTTTCGATTTTGGATTTATTTATTATTTATATATACTTGAACTTTGTTTTGTCATAAATTTGCATTTGAACATTGTTTCTATCATGAGACTCGTGAAAGCAAAACGATTGCAAATGAAGTTCATATTTAAGTAACAAGGTTTATATTTTTAATAAGATCTTCGTTTTTATCTGTTTTCTTTCCTGCACTTCTAAGTCTAGACTAGATATTTTGCTTTGAATATTACTTCGGAAATGTCACTTCCCATGTAGCTACACAAAAGAAATCTATTTATTTACCATAAGTCCATTCTTATAGTGCTGAGCGACGTCCACGTCGCTCCGTAAGCTAGAATTCATCAACATTCACCGTCGTCGATAGGGCAGAATTTCACGAATATATGCACATCACTGTAGTCACATCTATTCATAGGAACCTACCATCAATAACAAAACGAGAGAAGGAGAGACGTACAGCGATGAAGGAAAAAATCATAGATACTCATTATATTCATCATATTTGATGATGTCCTTCACTACTCATACGCAGTTCGAGAGTCGGTACGATTGCTAAGGGATGGCGTGCATCAAATGTCTTGTTGTGCAGCCCATGAACCGTCCAGGGCTTTTCTGATTGACTGACGTTCCGTGGTCATACAGCCTTCGCATGAGTAATAGTGTGACAAACCAGTGACTTGCCTTCTCTTGCCCAATGTCTGTGAGTGGGGCGGTGTGGTGGGGGGTCGGAAGCAACTGCTGCCGTCTCCAGAAGGCATCCAGGCCTAACTGCCTGATCGTCCTGACTTCATCCGTTCGTGCCGGCAAAGCTAGGCTACGAACAAGCCACCATAGATAGAGCCACGGCGTACCTGTGGCACTGGGAGATAACCTAACAACGAAGTAGAGGTAATCCACCCTGGAGAGGCAGACGAACTACAGGATGCTTCATAACCGGCCAGGAGCGGCTTTGGAAACGACCTGGAGTCAGAAAGGTAGCTCTACTACAAGTACTCGATTCCACTGGCAAAATTGCTCAACAGACCATTCGAAATAACGTAATATGAAATTGCGTTGCTCTTTTTTTTTGTCAAATCCTTATTCTTCTTACTCTTTGGTGTTAGTTTACTATATGCTTTTTTGCATAAAAGCAAAAAATTGTTCCGTTGTGCTTCAAAGCACACGTTCCCTATCGATCTTTGTCGAAAAGTTAAAATATAACGATTCTATTCCAAGTCGACTGCTCCCTCATCGAGAAAAAGCATTTATTTATTTCGCCACATTTTTACAAAGTATGAACGGAATCCTAATGGAAATCTGTCTAACGTCAGGCCGAGAATAAAGCTGTCATAAAAGCCAAAGGTGAATTCGGGTTTTCCTGATAATAAGCATGTTGTAACACCATTCAACTGTCATACCATATGGCCCTATCGACCACCGGCAGACAGTAATTGTACAGTAATTTCTGGGGCATGACTATTTCCTTTTATCGCCGAAATACTAGAGTTGCTTTTGGGTTTGATTCACGTACAAAACTCTCTGGGTCTCAATGTTGGTAAAAGTAAGTGTCACTGACTGGAAAATGTTGATATCTTGCGAACTGGTAAAGCATGACGTGACGTATTCCAGAATCGCCATAGTAGGCTACGAGATAGAGAATCAGATTATTCCCTGATCTTCGACATGTGGTGACATGTGCGTTACCCATTATTTTCGTCATGCAAAATGATTGCACGACACTATGCCCTCAGTGCTTTCACAATGACCGTTCTCTCCAACATGTGCGGCCCTCGCAACCAATCTGGGCCTTCAAGAGTCAGCAAAATATCTGCCTAGCTCACCAAAGATAGATATCACGATGTCTGCTGGGGCCAGCCAAAGCTGGTAAGTTAGCAGATATTCTCTTGCTTGTTCGAAGGTTCTCTTCCAAAGTACAATAAAGGAAAATCCCGCAAAAGAGAGGTCATTGAAGCGAAGCAAGGAGGACTCCTGGCGAAAACCGCGTGCGCTGCTGCTCGAGGTGTAGTTTGACATTACACCAGTCCAAGCGTACGAGATACCGCGTTTATAGTGTGAGGGCATGAAGCTACGACCTTGTCATATGCCAGCGCCATGCCCGCTCGAGTACGTCGCATCTTGGTTTGCGAACAATATAATAGCATACGAACCACTGTTGGGAAATCCATGTGTACCGACAGTCCACTGGGGCAACGCTTCGGTGACCACCACACACGACCACGTTCGTTCCCAGACCTCAACGTAAAAATAGCCTAGACCGAAGCGTGGCAGGCGCTCTCGAATGGCTCAACGATGTCACTTCTGCCGTACGGCGGTCACCTATGTACCCGTTTCATGCATCTATAGGAAATCAAATCAGCTGAGCCTCAGCCCTATGAGGGACTACTTTGTTCTCTCACAAGTACACTCGGTCACCAAGTAGACGGTCAGCTTGTCTATGAAAGAACGAAAGAACGCCGCCCGCTACAGATTTGGTCAGGGCAGCTAGAAAGTGAATCCAGCTGGGTTTCTAAATCTCCCAGTTAAAGAGAAAAATTCCGTAGAGCTTCCTGAAGGAATCGTAGGACAATCTCTCGACAAGAAGACCTAGAACAATGCAATCAGTCAATGCAGCATGGTTTTATCAACGCCAAGGAGGTAAGTATATAACTATATACGGTACTAAATTATTCTTTCCCCGTTGTCATTATTTTTTTATTACTATCAAGAAAAGGCAATTGTAATGAAAAAAAAATATGCAATAGAAAATTTGGCTATTCCATCACTTGAACGTGTTTTTATAAATGTGCGAAAACAAAGTAACCCCTTCCGACATTCAAAGCAAATAGATCGTTGGAAATTCATATCACTCTGAGACAAAGAAAAAGACCGAAATGTAGGCTATATAATGTCATACCTTAACTTCATGTTCATATATAAATACGTTTTCTAACCGTTCGTTGTAATGAATTATTTTTGCCATGCTACGGAAGCCAGAACTAAGACAAACTTTTTTTTATAGTATTTATGCTTGTAGGGTTTATGTTGTGATTAGCATCTGCATATCAGCATGCTATTAGGGTCACTTTAACATATACCTGCCTTTCAGTTCAACCGTAACTTAAGAGTAATCTACATACCGTTCTCTATCAGCTGCTTTCAGCTGATCTCATATTGCTGGAATACTTGAAGTTAGATCTAGTCGACAGCTATTCGTTATTCGGCTTTGCCGCCCAGCCTTTTGTTAGCGATTCTTCTTTCAATGCTAGGTTGTGTCGAAATGAAAGCTTTCGCATATGGTTATATGGGTCTTCAATTTGATTCTCCTCATTATAGATTCGGCATGAAAGTAATCTCCCTTTCGTACTTTGAACTTTCACCGAATGGCTTTTTGACGTAGTTAGGTGGCAGCCGATCAGGTCTCAAGGTTTTCAGAGGAAAACCCTGTAGTGCATCCCACCGGTGTAGAATAGCCAATGACGATAACTCTGCTGGATTTCCACGTATATGTCTGAGTAGTATCCTTGTTATGAATCCCGGCAGCCAGATAAGCGCTGCCCGCTTTCTTCGCTTCTATATCAAAGGTGCTGCTATTCTCGCTTGTCGTTGTGGATCGGATTGTCAGACCATATCATTTAGGGCATTATGGTCGTTCAAGTCGCAGAACCTCATGCGTGTGCGAGGCGCGCTCAGTGCATCAATCTCTTCGGTCGATCAGGACAACGGAGAGCAACAAAGATCGGTCGGAGTGAAGCCTGATGAGAAGAAATAGTTGCTACGCTCCGATGCCTGTATTTTATAGTTTTTCAAATCCGCACCATCATCTCGTGCACACGGCGAACTTTGGCGTAGCTTAGGCTTGGCCGCTTCAATAGAGCAACGTTTTCCCTTGATGAGCCATTCGGGCGGTTCCGGCTAACGTCTGCGCCTCCTACGTCTGCCGGTTCAACTCGATGCGATGCTATCTCATCAGTACGAGATTATCGAACCGGGGTACGGTCAGGGCAGGCGCTAGCAAATTAATGATATTGCAGTCACTCGTCGTTAGTGCGTCAAAGGGAAATCATACACGTGCAGAGTATCTTCCTTCCGCTCGTGCTTCGCACCTACTCCCTTCTCTCCGACCTGATCGTTCCCAACCTCGTGCAGTTGTTAGCATTTTCATGTGTGATGCATGCACGTAGTGCAGTAAGCACTAACATCCGCCCTTTGCTTGGCCGGCCTAAAATGATCATCGCCGCTCATAAAAGACGATTGACAGGCCGTCACCCGATGCGAGGTAATAATGCACGGACCCGCATTAGACGTTCTCGCCGATCAGGCGTCCGTAGAGTTACTGCTTGATACCACCACGGCTGCTGTTACAGTGAAACGCGGCTAGAAAGGTGAAGCAGTGTTTGTAATAAAGCCAAGTGATTACTCTTGCCTGAAACAGCTAACTGTGAAGACGGAGCCCTATCCCGTCGTCACTTTGAAATACACTACTATTAAAGAAAGCATCATATATATATATATATATATATATGTAGATATATATATATATATATATATGCAGGGTGTGTGCTTCTATTTCCATTAGTCTCGCCTTAGAACTGATCGTCGCGGTAAGGATGATGAAAAGCAACATATATATATATATATATATATATATAT
>MNPL01006170.1:0-28616 GCA_002081605.1 Tropilaelaps mercedesae | reverse complement strand
TATATATATATATATATATATATGTATATATATATGTGCAACATTAGTCAAACATATATATATATATATATATATATATATATATATAAGTAGTAGTTTCCGGTCTTTATATATGATCTTTTCTTATAAAATGCTTTGAGACGAAAAAAAGCAGATAAGACTCACTATAAAATTTTTTCGCCGTACTACGTATAGTCGCTTTCTGCGAGTTCGAAGATTCCTAACGTGAAGACTCTCCGTAAACGATTGACCAATATAACTATGTGACGTCTTTCTGCAATCTTCGTAGTACCGCAACGAACTTCCCGAAAACAGGAGAACCCCTGTACTCTATCGTACACTCATCCTTTGACCGCCTTACAGCTCCTGTAGTTCTGGCGGCAGGTACAATGATGACGTTTATCCAGCGCAATATCGCAACGACCCACACGTCAACACTCTATATTGCTCCTTTTTTTCTGACGGTCTACCCGTAAGAAAAATCCTACCGAACGCATGACACGTGCTCGGTGTGTGCATTTCCCTCACCACCTCCAGTTTTGCCGTCGAGAGAACTCGAACCTCTGGGCGCGAGATCATTGGCGCCGAACGCAGAATCGCATCCTGGCGACTTCTCCGAAAATGGACCTGGCCAACTCGTCCAACTCCGGTAGCATCACCGGGCCCAGGCTAATGCGATGGACCATGTGACGAGGCCTTGGACCCTTCTGGCGATTCGCGCCTGAGCCCCACCCACTAGAGGCGAATAATGACACCAGCCGATTGAAACTGTCATCGGCTGCAGAAGGCTACGGAGCTCTCTCTATGGGATATCAATAGCCGTGTTGAATTAGCCTCTCAGAAACTGAAGCATTGTCTATCTAGCCAGGCCCAGGTTTCTCGGAGCAGAGTGTGTCGACTAGCCGGTCAAAACTCGGACCATTGGAGGCCTTCTGAGAAAGCACAAAAACGGGACTCACTTTTCTGTCCATCGCTTGGTTGGCCGTCGAACGACATCTTTGTGTTTTGGTCGTGATGGCCAAACTCAATGCATACACCGAAGGCGAAGATGAGCCGGGAGAAGAGAAGAGCAGTTGACTGCGCCCAACTAGACCCTATCCGTGGAACGGGTTGGCATGCGGAACCGATTCAACATTAGTGTTCTGCTCATACCAGACGTTGGGTCCACGCAACGAATCTAACCGGCGGAATCTCATTAGTCCAGACGCAAGAAGCCATACGGCGAACCATCCCGGCGATGCTGAATCGATGCTCTCCATCTTAAAACATCCCATTCTACATCTAGATCGCATGCGGGCAACACATCGCTCTTCCAGCACGATGGCTCTTCGGATTGCGAGCTTTGCGATGAAAAATAAGGCTAATCTCTGCATTCAAAGGTATGAATAACACACCCCACACCGCGCCGACACGTTCAGCGGAGCTTTGTCGGAGTTGGCTGAAGTTTGTCGAGTGTTTACCGAAACAGGCTACACTCCGCGCACCTCGGCCATGCACAACCGGCACACAACGGGGCTTGTTGCTCTTTGACTTGGGTCCGTTGCATTCTACTTTCGCCGTTTCAGGCCGCTGCACGTGTTGAGTTACTACTATTAAACTTATCGTTTCGGTACGGGCATTTGCGCAACGCTAAAGTGCGGAATCGCTATTGTGACAGCGCTCAGGTGGCGACGATGAGCTACTGCGCTGAAGTAAAATATTGAGCCGCGTGACGCGCGATTTTTTTATGTGCACCACTCGCGGAACGGTTCTTGCCATCCCTCTGGGGTTACCAATTTTTTGCAAGTGTTTGTGGGCGAGGAATATTTTGAAGTGCACCTATGTCCTTTTGTATTTGCTCTAACCGGTGCTGAAGTGGGTAAAAGGCGAACGCAACGCAGGTTCGCTGCGATGTGCCTACTGTGTCCACTACGCTATTCTCGAGTGACGCTGAAAGATATCACAGCACCTTTTCGAGTATGACACATTGCCGTTTCGAAGCCTGGCTAAAAAACTCTCACCTATTCAGCGTTTGTTTTACGGAAAGAGAGTAAACTATGGAGGCCAATTCAAAGCAGCAGTTCACTATGGCCGTACATAGTTTCGAATGGGCAACGAATAAATCTCCTGATTTTATTGTAAAAAACTATCGTTATTACTATTTCGGTAAATGTCCAGGTAAAATCAAAGCTAAGAACATACTCAAAAGCTACACCAGACAACCTAGCAATAGCAAGAATAGATGACGCCTTAATTATCTTATAGGACTTAAAGAATAGCAGTGTGGTCCAACTTGAGTCGATCCGTCAAAATATCGTCTTGCATGTAGGGTCTTTGTCAGCTGTGTGTTCTAGAGGCTGAAACAAGTCTATCATTTTTTCGCCTAAAATGCGGAAACATGTGTCTAGGACCTTTTATATAATTTTTTCGCCCAGAATGCGGAAACTTGTGCCTAGCATATTTTCAACTAAGATGGGCTACGTCCCAACCGAGTGTAGCAGCCTTTTAAATTATACAGTACTTTCCTGCAGATTTGCGTCAGCTCAACATGTCGGCGCGTCCCCACCCACCATTAGCCGGTGTCTACCGGCTAGTATCGGTTTAGCTACGCCATCCCCTGATCGCTGTTTATCGGCTATTCCTCAACCAGTGCCGGTCGGCGCGGCAAAGGAATACCCTGAGAAGATCTATAACATCGTATCAGAGATCTCCAAATTGTCACTCATCGAGATAGCTGATCTCAATGAACTGCTCAAGAAGACGCTAAACATTCAGGTAAAACCAAGACAGTCTTTTTATTTTTTGAGAGCAGCTTAAAGTAATTGGAAGATGCAGTCTCGTCCTTAGACCGAAGAAAGTTCCCAGAAAGGTTAGTTTGCTGGGTCTTTTACAATTATTTTTCGTTCACGTTTTAGGACACCCCCATGATGGCGATGCCGGTGGGCGCACCGGCTCCCGTTGTTGCCGAGGAAGACGACAATAAAGTACAGGCAGTTCAGACGTCGTTTACGGTGAAACTGCTCAAGTTCGACGACACTAAGAAGATCGCTCTAATCAAGGAGCTTAAGAATGTTATGGAAGGAATGAACCTGGTTCAGGTACAGACACCTCATTCGTCCACATTTCTCGATCCCTTTTGATATCTGACTTTTAATTTCCCCCAGCGCATCTCAGCCGCGTCAATTATATAATACCCCACATTTCTTCAGGTGGTACGGCCCATCTTGGATGGGGAAGATTAGTCATTTGCTTGGCTGTTCCAACCGCTCTAGTGAACATCATCCATAACAGTGTTGAGTTTAACGTACAGTTCCCAAATACCTGTAGTATGCCGTCGCGCAACGGTTGTTTAACTTCTTCGCTAACTATTTTATCTGTTACAGGCAAAAAAATTCGTCGAGGAGGCACCCAAGGTCGTGATGGCCGACCTCAGTAAGGATGAGGCTGAAAAATTAAAGAAAACACTGGAAGCCGCAGGCGGAAGTTGTGAAATCGTGTAGATTATTTTGACCTGTTCGAGTGGCTCACTCGGTCATTTAGGGAACGGGCCAATTGTAGATGTGTTATATAATAATTATTAAGCATCATACAGACTGAGTATATCGCAACCGTTGCCGACGTAGCTAAAGATTTTTCAAGAAAATAAAGTTCGCACAGGCTTCACACTATCGTGCGGTGCCATCATTGCAGCCATAACATGTATTCGAGCAGACAACAGGCTGTGCTAAGAATAACGTCGATCCATGGTTACTTGTGAAGGGGTGCTTTCAGATCTCCTAGATCTTACGAATAATGATTTTCACTGCTCAGCGACCGTATTCCGCACTAGAATTTCGGTTCGGGGTTCATCCGTCCTCCTCCTTAGGATCTTTTTAGCGACTCATCGACTGTGTTTAACGAACACTTCCGATTTAGATCCGACTATTTGAAGCCAGGAACTGGTTTTGCCCGTTTAGCTGAGCTGCATCGGCTTGAGAAGTTTGAACTTGCTTGAAAAATGTAAGGGGATCTCGAATCAGCGATCAGAGTTGTAAGGACCGCGGACACAACGGACCTCGTTCGGCGATTTGCGCTGGAGTGATAATGTGTAGGGCCTCTGGAGAGCTACCAGCTTCTCCCTTAGCTAAAGTAAAGAAGCATTTATATATATTGTCATTTTGTTTTATTTGTCAGCGTAAACTGCCCTCGGGCATCTTGTACAATTTTCAAGCTAAGACAAATGTTTTTACCTAATTTGTCATCAGGATCTGTCGCTATGGATTTCAGAAGGTTGTAGCGGAATCATCTGCATAAACCCATTAACCGGTCGAGACACCCAAGTTCGGAGAGGTGCTCGCATCGCGGTTTGTTCGAGACCCTTTATTTCTTAGGTGGAGGCTTTCATTTGCATGCGGGGTCTATTACCGCTCGCAGTATGTGTCCATCAAAGCAATGACAAGTGACACGACACAGTTGGCAGAAAGAATGGGCATCTACTTCTAACAAAATATTTAGAGCTAACCATTAGCCAAAATTTAACGCCCACTGTACAGCTTTTTGCGTTAATTTGTAAGACGGACCTCATTAATATAAATGTGCAATGGCGAAGATCGAACCCGTGCACCTACGCGTCTCTTCCGGTCGCAAGCGAATGCAGCAAGCTGACGAGCTCGACATTTTTAGAAGGTATATATACCTTCCAAAAGTCGAAGGCTACGTCACATTTGCTTCGACTGTGTCACAAGTTGAATTTTGACGCAATTATTCTCCAGAGTTGTCAAACAAAAATTGTCCGCAAATTGTTGGTTAGGCTACGGACAAAATCAATTGGTTGCAGCTTGACCAAAATAGATGTCACTAGTGTTGCTTCATTTTAATAATCGAAAGTATCGATTAAACTAACGTGTGGGCGAGTAGTTACAGTCATGTGTAGATTCGTCTCTAGTAAAAACTCATGGAAAACGGCCGCTTGTGTATTATTAATATAGCTTATTTCGGCTTTTTTTTTATTACTGCTTTCAATAATGTAACAGTGAAGTCCACGTAGCGATTGTGTGTTCCGTAGAGCCAATATAAGCCTGCGCAGTTTGTTAATAAAAACACCTGTCTTTCTATTAAAGGTATGCATTCGCACTATACCAGAATTTTAGCATTTCGGAAAGATTGAACGCAGTTTAAGGCATATTTTTATTGTACAAGCCACATCAGTCGATTATCCACCGATAGCCTCGAGCGAAATGTCATGGCCTGAAGCAAAACTACAATCGACAGGTGCCAACAGGAAAGTGACCAGGCTTTTCGTGACAAAGATCCCTTTGGCCCTTCTATTCGCCTCATGGTATGAGCCGCTCACCGCGCGACTGCACTGAGTCGCCATTTACCATCAAAACAAAGAGATCACACGTGCACGCGGTCTGTTTCACTGCCTTTGAATAGACCCGTATTCGATTCGAAAAGAACTTTCATCGACGGTTTTTTTCTTACGCATCCTCAAATACGAGTCATGAGTTCTGTGAATGTTATTTATTTGAAGCGGTGACTACATGACAAATACCCGTGAGATACCTAGTTGTTTGTGATAGATGCTTGAGAAATATCCTTAAAACTCTAATAAGCTGTCACGATTACCAGGTGAGTATACTTTGTACGCAGAGTGGCCTTGCGGATGATGTTGACAGCTTACGCTATTTAGCTCGTTTTATTCAAGTATGATATAAAAGTGCGTGCCATCCACCACTGTATCAGCTTGGGATACAATAACATGTTGACCAACGTAGGCTTGATTCACGCGACAAAAAAAATAAATGCCATTCTACTAACGTGTCTCTTAAAAGTTGAAACACATGTTCAATGTTTCTGGCACTGACCCGTGTGTCGTAGCTACGACTGTGACGATATTTTGTGGCTGAAACTACTCTGCTAAATCGGCGACAGTAAAATCAATTTGGAGGCCAGAATTCCAGGGTTAAGTTAGGATTCCACATTAAAGGTTGCTTTAACGTTAGTTAACGCTTCTTGCTGTTTGTACTGCCCTGAGAAGGCCAAAAATACGAACGGATGCAATCATATTCCAAATAAAAATTGATTACATCTGCCTTAACCGGTACTGTGATCAGTCATGAACCCGTCGTTTCTCATTTGAACCCGTTTCTCATTTGATCCCACGAAGATTCCCCATTTGCTCGAGTTGAATCTATGGCGTATTTTTACGCTGGGTCAACGATTCATGCATTTGCGTCGGATACTCTCCTGTATTTGCTGATTTTATGACGGCCTTGACTATCGACAGTTTCGGTCGAGGCCGCAGAATGAGATGCTTTTTTTGCTTTATATATTTAAATTGCGATTTTTTCCGAAGAAACGTCATGTTACTAAGTTATGATTTTAATGTCGTCCAGAGACAGATCAAAACGCCCCTGGGGCAAACTTGTCTCTTCCTAGGACATTTTTCTCGACAGGAAAACGTCAATCAGTGAGCATCCATAGTGATTTTTTGAACGCCGGAAAAACGAAAGTCCTGTTGAACACACATGCAGTGCGTATTTCAGTTTGAAACAGAAGTCAACATTTCATTTCCGGCAAGTTTATGCCCAAAATTAGTTCTTCGGGGTAAATAACACAGAAAAACCAAAATATACTAAAATAAGCGCAAGTATATGCTAAATTTCCGACGATAACGACGTTTCACAACCAAGGGAGTTCTCGGACAGTTTACAGTTCCCAAAATTTTGTGACTTTCTAAAGTTGTAGGTACCACATTTGGCCGATACATTCCTCCGCCGATAGGAACTTTTATAGGCGTTGCCTTAGTTCAGGACAGACGGGCACAGTGGCTCCATTAATGTCTAGTGGAAAGTCCCTTCTCATTTTAGGAATACGATAGTACAAGTGTCTCGGCGTAGTTTGTAGACGGTTCCCAGATCGCGTACTTTTGGCAGAACTACCATGTAACACAGGTGACGGAACATCCGGCATTTTACTGCTCGTCTCGTCACTGGAACATGTCTGTACAGACACTAATGAAACAAAGCTGTCACACCGAGAATCCGAATTTGAATAGCACAAGGAGCGTCTGACAATCCACCAAGAGGCTTCAACCGTTTTCGAGCCTGTCGTCTCACTCGCCTCAGTGACTTTAATGCAGTTACGTGTCACTCTAGTTCCAGAGTTTCGGGGCGTCCTTAGAGTTGTTTACGTTGTCGATTCACGCGAAACAACGAAGCTCCGGCAGCAAATAGCTGCTGCATGTGTGGTGTCCTGGAGGATTTGCAGATGATCCACCAGGAAGACTCCTGGAGTCGCATACTCGCTGAGGTGCGCTTCCTTCAAGAGGTTCTCGACTTCAATGAAGATTCAAAGGCCAGTGTCCTGGATGGCAAGTGTCCGGAGTTGCAGAGCATTCGCATGATGCTAGCGAGCCTGGAGCGCATAGTGTTAGAATCCACGAAGGAGGCGCTATCGCCTCAGAAGTTCGGAAGTCTGGATGATGTGAAGTACGAGGACCGTGACGAGTTGTCCCTCGAGGAGATGTATGATTTACTATACGTCCTCACCGAGAGAATCAAGGCCAAGATTGCTACGAGGGTGTCCGCGTGTCGAGGTTTTCTCTTGAGTCGCGGTTTCCGGAGGCCCCCTGGACAGAGTCCCTTAGTCGAAATACAGAGATTCTCTCGTGACCACGGCCTACGGCAAACGAATCCGCGGAAAGTTGGCTGTGTAGGTCAGGACTACGATTCGCAACATCTGAGTGAATCAGATGGATCACATCATTATTCTGTGTCAATCGTGAGAGATAATGAAAACATGTTCCCTGGTTGTCTTCAATTCTAGCGCCTTTAATGCGTTTTTGGGGGGTTGTTATGACGGGGCTTAGGTGATGACGTGGTGGTTCATGTGTTAGTATTGCAAAATGCTTTTTATGTGTGTGGATATATCTCCTTCTAGACACGTGCAGCGCCAGTGGAATTGTAGATGAGGCAGTCCTATTAAAGGAGTCGCGGAAGAGTGAAAATGTGAAGTATGTGGTATTGACACTGTGATGTAATGAAGGACGTTTCATTGCATGATACTAATTTCATCTCAGTGATGAAATGACGATGAAGAAATATTTGAATGTTTTTGTATTTTTATGGGGGCAGAAAAGGGAGAGGAATATTTTGTGTGCTCCGAAGGTAGTTACGCCGGAACGTGTCTGTATGATAGTGTACATTTGATAAAGGATAAAGCTGTCGATTGTGCGAGAGTTATGTAAGTGTATAATTTTAAGTAGTAACATTTTTTACATAGTTTTTGCCTTGCCGTTGTAAAGGACTGAGGGGAGGGTCCAAGAGACACGTGGCGGTGTTGTGTATGGTACAGAATTTGCGTGCAATGTTATCTAAGGGGTATGGTACCCAACGTTGTTTTGAACTGACAGAAATGCAATTGAACTAGTTGCTAAAGTATGCTAATCTATACAGTGCTCTGTACTTAAATAATTATAATAAAAAAAAGCATTATATACTTTGTATTTTCAATTCACAGCTGTGTAGCACCGGCATGCATTTACCGGTGTATCTTGTTGTTGTTCGAATTGGATGTAATTACTCTACTTTAGTAGTTTAGTAGCAAAGAACAGAACTAGTATTCAATAAAATGTGGTGCTTGTCATTAGGGCGCTCACTCCACTTTGTAGATTTTGTAGGGTCCTCTTCCGTTGGATCGTTTAATGTTACTACACGTTCACACAGTTGAGGGCTCCCTACCTTTAACAGTCTATATATCAAAAGTGATGTTGCGGGAAAAATGATAAAATGATTAATTACAAAATCACTGAGTATTGGTTGGTCAATCCGTCTTATTTCAGAGTGACACAAAGCGATCCACGCCATCGATGTGTCCCCTTTAAAGTATGTTACGCATCTAGCCAACCTCGTCAAATCGGTCAAATTCAATTATCAATTAAATCATATATAGTGTATTGCAAATAATTAGTGATACAGCGAAAGGTCACGCGATAGTTGATAAGAGAGACAGTCAATACGAAAACTGTATTTTGGGGGGCTACATTCGCCGGTAAGAAAATCTAAGACGACGTTATATGGTGGTGTAAAACGTGCTCTCGTGCTTACGTTGCTGACATCGATTGCGATAGAACGTTTATGTGGGCAGTCAGGGCATCGGCAGCGGATTATGCTCTGCTCACATACTGGCTTTTCTGTATCTCCCCGTTTGCTGTAGAGGACAGACCAGCGTCAAGGATGGGGTTGTCGTACAAACGAAAGCGTGTCGACGATGAGAGGGAAGTGGACCTCGGGGTGTCGTCGGCCGAGGAAGATGACGCGGCGGACTTCGAAATGACTCGTGGAACGTTTCGACGGGAAAATGAACGACCCGCCAAAAAGAGAACTCTGCTGCCCATCAAGTACAAAGGCAAACTTATACCCCAGGTTTGTATCGCAAATGACGAGTCGCCTCACGACGTCTATGGGAGAAGGTCGTAAAGAGAAATCGTTGCATTGTAAAATTATTAGTGGATCAATCGGAGGATTAAATAGTGTTATTCGTTGCGAAGTAATTTTCTAGATAAGGTAGGGCAAATCTTTTTTGGGTAAATAAAAAACATGAATACTTAAGCGACTAGAATTGTACACGTAGTTAGTGATGAGGGAGGCATTTCATCAATCGAATTCATTTAATGGATCAAAAATTGTTGCCACGCGTATATTCTCGTATTTCTGAACATAGGAGATGGATATCGTTCCACCAATTAGTGAGGTCGTCTTAGACGAGGAAGAATCGGACGATGACGAATCGGATGAAGAGGGCCCCTCAATGACGAAAGTGTTTGACGATTTCGCCTTATCAACTGATGAAGAAGATCTCCTACGGGAGGACGAAAATGACGAAGATGAGACCAAGAGTGAGGCGGAACGCCTTGTTGAACGGAGGGTCAAGGTCGACGAATATATGGTGCGAATAGGTTGGTTATGCCGGATCGTACAATATGTTTCGGCGTCCAGACGCTCTACTGTCGTTTATTCTGCTCGAAAAAAATCTTTTCAAAATGTGTATATCAAATGCAAAAAGGAGAAGGCTACTGCGAGATGAGTTTTTACAAGTAGCAAGAAGTAAAAGTAACAGAAGTATTAATAGAGCAGCAAGTTGAAAACTCGCGCTGCAGAGTTTGACTACAGTTCTAATTATGGAAATGATATAGAAACATGAAATAACGGGTTACATTTCGTGTATATAGGCAATCTGTGTTCCGACATCGTCGAGAATCCCGAACAACATTACCGAAAGCTTAACGACCTGCTCCAGATGACAAAGATGGCTGGAGCTACTGGGTTCGCCATAAAAAAAGTGGCATTGCTTTCCCTGGGCGAAGTTTTCGCCGACATTTTGCCCGAGTACCACGTCAAGGAGGAGGCCAAGCCGTCGGCTGAAGGACTCAAGCTCAAGAAAGACACTCGACTGCTGATGGCGTATGAAAGGACTCTTTTGAAACTGTGAGTAACTAGCCAGAAGCATTACGTTCAACGTGCACTGACGGCCATTACGAAAATCGTACGACGTATCTAATTATGAAGTCAGTCGTTACAACATACGTTATAGCTAAACGTAACGAAGAAACCCGTGTTTTCGGCTTTGTTTATTTCTCGGTGGTATTTGCATGCAGGTACAAACGATTTTTGGTAGTTTGTGAGGACTTCATCCAACTGCAGTATCGCGCTCTCCGCAAGCAACGTCAGCAAAAGCGGGTTAAACGGTCGAATCGAAAAGAGCAACAAAGTCATCGCGCCCACGATGGCGAATTTAAAGTACCGCCCCACCTTCTTCAGCTTTCGCGCGCAGCTATCCAGGCTCTCTGCCGCGTATTCGCTGCAAGACCGTTTTTTAACTACAGAGACAAGGTGGCGACGGTCATAGTACACGGCTTGGTAAATCGTGACGCCATCATCTCAGAAGCCTGTTACGACTGCTTGAAGGTCGTCTATAAGGCAGACCAGTTGGGTGAAACAGTGTTCGAATGTGTCAAACAGACAAAGCTACTAGTAAAGTCATACACAGCTAAACTGCCACCGAAAGTGTTATATTCACTGCTGAATCTGCGCATCACTAAGGCCAAGTCATCGGAGCAGGCTGCCATCGACCTGAAAAAGGTGCGCTCAAAGCTCAAAAAGATGTCTCGACAAGAGCATCGCCGACACAAGGATTTGCAGAAACTCGACAGACAGCTCGCCGAAGCCCGTGCTGAGGACAGCGAAGACCGCAAGTGTAAAGTGCATACGGAAATCCTTAAGCAGTTGATGAATATCTATTTCTGGATACTGAAGAAGGAAGACCGGCCGTCGCAGTTGCTTACGCCTCTCCTTGAAGGCCTGTCGAAGTACGCCCATTTATTGAACATAGACTTCTTCGAGGATCTCTTAAACGTGCTCCACCGGCTAATGGATAGTGAGAACCTCACAGAGGGCCAGACGTGTCATTGTCTGCTCACCGTGTTCAAGATTCTGAGCGGTCAGGGTCAGGTCCTAAACGTGGATCCGACGCGGTTCTACTCAAAGTTGTACACGACGCTCCTTAGGTTGCATGCCGGCGTGACGTATGATTTCACGCCGACAGTGCTCCAATGCCTTGACCTCACCCTGCTGAAGAAAAAAGATGCCAGCCATCAGAGACTCCTCGCATTTACCAAACGCTTGCTCACCACCGCCTTACAGGTTGGTAGGGAACCCGTAGGAGACTGAACAAATTTGTAGAACATATAAGGCAATGCGTCTTCGACTTTTCCAGCGCGGGTCGTACAGATTGGCTGCGCCATTTTACTCAGAAGTGTAAAAAATTTGTCTCTGGTTCCCAGCAACCCAATGCGAAAGTTTCATTTTTAATCTCTTTGTTCTTATTGCATGGATGATCATTACTTTCAGACGAATGACGTTAGCACGCTATCGCTTCTGTCAATGGCCCGTTCGTTAATGTGCTCTCAGCACCAGCTCGACGTGCTATTAGATCATGAGGTTGGATCGGGCGTATTCCGACCTGAACTCACCGATCCAGAGCACGCGAACGCCTCCAGCACCGTCTTGTGGGAGTGCACCCTACTCACAAAGCACTATGTTCCGATGGTTCGACGCTTTGCTGCCCTGGTTTCTAAAGGAAGCCGAGGACTACCAGGTAAGCTTTAAAAGTATTGTTAGCGGAATTTCAAGGTTAGGAGAGAGCACCTGGGCTTTGTTGGGCTTGTGAGCCTCTCACTGGTCGTTGTGGCCGCCAGTGACGAATAGCCATTAGATCTTCCCACCCTCCTCCCCCCAAAGAAAAATTGTCCTAACTGAATGAAATTTTTTCCCGGAAAAATGATCCGAGCAAGTCATCGGTTTTAGACTTCGACCTAGTTGGTGCACTTCAGATAGTATTTATTTTACCTGTCTCAGTACATGTGTCAAACTAATATTATTGAACGTATTTACTCGTGTTTGTATCTTGAGTCAATAGAAATTAATAATACATCACATATTATAAAATATATAGTACTTTAATAATATATCGCTAGCACCTTTCGTAGGTAATGCTAAACGCCGATTCGCATTGGATACAGCAGGAATTTGTATTGAAATAGTAAAGAAAATAATAATAATAATAATAATAATAATAATAATAATAATAATAATAATAATAATAATAATAATAATAAGAAGACAAAGCTTTACCAGTAATTCTCTGAAATACACAAAATCCATGCTGGTAGGGCTTTATCCTATCAACATTTGGCAGCACTATCACGTCGATGTTTTTATTCGTGTGGCGATTTCAGACAAGTTTGTGTCGAATATCAGCAAAGCTACCGCGTCGCAGGTCTATGGGGCGTTCCGAAAACGGGATGCTGTTGACATCATCGAAGAGGCAAACGAATCGAAACGTTCCATCTCAACGAAGCCCATTCTTTGGCAGCGAGAGAGTTTGGCTGCCAAGGGCGAAACAATTGTAACATTGCTCGAAGAAGACAACTCGCTTTGGGTGCATGATAACCCGCTGTGAGTGCGCTCAAATTTAGCAACATATAGATAAAGCGAGTGTAATATGTGTCCAACTTGCAAACAAAGCGCGAGATGTTACCGACATTACTTATATCTTTACTCCCAGAAACTTTGGAGGTTCACGATTAACGAGAATTGATTCTAGGAATTTGTGCTGGGTACTGAATAAAATGGTATTGTTATTACTGTAGTATTGTCAATATTGTGAGCTTGAGGATTTAATAAAGTTATTTTGTGTATAAAAACGTATATGCTTTTTACACTAAAGTTCAGTAAAACGTCCTTCAAGTATAAGTAATTAACGAGACTCTCGAGTTCTAATAGCATTTTAGTTTAATAACACTTTAATGGGTGAGCCGCCTTATTATACATTAGAGGTATGTCGCATTGAAATGATTCGCTAAACTATGTATGAGCTAGAAGCGATCGTATCATGTAATTGTCAAAGAGTTACCATTGTACATCAATTAAACATAAACTGGGCTATTCTATAATCTCGGTCTTAGACTGGCGGCGTAAAAAATAGGACCTTTTTTTATAAAAACCAGAAACAAAGGCATTTTCTGTGGGCTGGTCTTTTTACGGTCTTGCTGAGCTTATTGGAGTTGCGAATACAACAAAAACCTGGAGTTTCTCTTAATCCTCATTTTCGGGTGAGGGTTGGTGTCTTTGGATAAAAATAGAATTTCTAGTGACCATCAGGATAGCTTACGGATTTCCTAACAAAAAGGTAATCCATTCTACTCTGCGACTTTATTATATAACAATAAATGCACAAAGCGCCCAACGCTAGACTTGTTTGACAAGAACGTTGTCCCTAGCTTCTAATAAGTATGCGTTTTTAATTAGGTTACAGATCACAATCACAACTTGCCTCGAATCGGGACTGAAACTTTAGAACGCTTTTATTGTTTGTTTACATTTTGCAGCAGACAACTCCAGTTCGGCTCGATGGACACTTTTCGGCCTGTGTCTATACACATCGGTTGTCTCCTTGCTCGCCCTCTGCAGCGCGTTTTCATCTAGAGGACTACGAGAGAAATAGAAGAGCCTTATTCCATTCGTTCGAATTGAACTATAGAGTTCTTGGGCGTTGTCAGACCGTAAATTATTCGTGATGCCGCTATTTCCCCGAATCAAGGCCGAGGAAGCCGAGTTAGTGGATCCGCAGGTGACACTTCGTGCAAAGTGTGGAGAAAAACCGAAGTGTAAAGAGTTCAAGGCAAAATTCGATGAGTGCGAGGCCAGGGTGAACTCTCGAAAAAAGGTAAACGGAATTCAGTGGGCTAGTTTGATGCGTTGAACCTACTAAATGAGACGGTACTTGCATTAGAGTCGGCGTTACCAAATGTTAACGTGTATTGTTAGTGGGCTTCAACAGTAAAGATGACCTCGTTCAATTACTGAGGGCATAATTTTGGTTGGTACAAACGACGACTTTTTGCCGAAAAATCTACATTTTTAAGGTTTAGCCAATGAACAACTACAAAGATATATATCTTTAAAAGTGATGTTGCCAGCCATGTTCACCTAATGTGCGAAAAGCTTCATTTCTATCAATCATACATAGCAATGCAACTAATTCTAATGACAGCGTACTCCATTCGTTTTTGCATTATCTCTTTGTCCTTTAACTCTTTACTTACTCCCGCTTTGTGCCATTACATTGCGAATTGGCAAGTTTGCACATTATGTACTCGAATAAGTCTTCTTGAAGTCGGGGAAACACAAGCCAGAAAGAATTGGTTGAGGTTTCTAATTGGGCGAAGCATGAAAACAGTTCGGAAAGCTTGCCAGAAATCCAGCTAAATATTTGTCGATAACTGGACTCGTAGCAGCGAAGCAAAAAACAGGATTTTATGTTGTACACCATGGCAAGTGGTGACTTCGGCAAAACGATACGTTAGTTTCAGTTACACGTGGCAATCGTGTCTCTACAAGAGCTCTCCGCCTGGAACTTGAAATTAATTCAATGTTATAGGAATTGGCTTATGATGGGTGTTTCCTTCGCCGGATGGCAGTGCTTACTTTCTGAAACGTGTATACAGATTATGTGAATACGATTTCATTACTAATTATACCCATTGGCATGGGTATATAGTTATCTTGAAGAGATGTAGCTAGCGCAAAAAAGGCAATGTTTCGAGAAACGACTCTCAACAAAAATTTGATTGACTGAATTATACCGTAATTGACAACAATCATTAACGTTCTGCAGGTTCTCACCAATTAACTCGTGGCGTCTTTTTCGTACTGCAGCAAAGCACCCCAAATGGCCATCTTTTAACGTATGATCTGCTGGTTGTGTTTATTTTGTCCTGTTTTTATTTTCGTGCGTACGTGCGGCATTGTTTATGGTTTGCAGACTGCGGAAACCTGTGCCGAGGAGCTGTTCGATTTCCTGCACTGCGTGGACCACTGTGTCGCTCCTGAACTTTTCAAGCACCTTAAGTAAATGCAAACTCATACTAGAGCATACATGCAGTGGCAGACGTTATGTACGCGAGAATGCGCGGGAAAGATGACGATGAAACGTCGCTTTTCCCTTTTCTACACCCGTTTTTCGAGCGACGATCATAGCTGTTTTTTTAATTGCAGTGAAAATGAAAGCCAGCAAAAATGTAACACAATAAATGAAGTTTAAATAAATCTTCGAATGGCTATACTTAAATGAGTTTTTCTTCTTTAGGGGCAAAGCGAGGAAATATTTTAATTAAACGCTCACCTCCTTTTTTTTACACCGCACCTTTTATACAGTTTTTGTGGTACGTCACTTGTTGATGCCCTATTCAATGTTAAACAACGTTCGTAATTTATATTAAGAATTAGACATTTTGAACAGAAGCAATCGTTTTTATTTGCTGTTTACTCTTCCATAATAGATTGCCAGTGAGCCACCCTTTAATGGGCTATACACGAACTCAACACACAAACAGAGATCATAAGGTAATGTCCAGCATGGTAAATACAATGAGCAAACATAAGGCTTGTGTTTAGAGTGTTATATATATATATATATGTATATAACAGAAGCGGTAAAGTTGTTTTTAAAAACATATCAGTAACTACCTTGCGTGGTTACGTTGGGTACAGTTGTTCAAAAAACACGCCTTTCCCAAAACCCCCCATAACGAAAAAAAAAACTTGTGAAGTAGTTACTATGGTTGGTACTTTCACTCACACGATTTTTAGACTTAATTAGATTGATAGTCACGATTTACAAATCAGAAGGTCTGCCAGCCATAATATTACTCCTTGACAATGATAGGTCTTCCAAGTCAGGTCCTCTCTATCAAACACTCACGCGCAAACACTTACGAATTTTAGCCACTACAATGGCAATACCCTTATCGTTTGCCAATTTTGCCTAGACGATTATCCAGGCTTGTTCGTTTGCAGGTTAAAGTATATTGCCACAGAAACGGCGACCTAGAGCCAGCTCGCCTTATGTAAATTGTTGATTTTGTTTGGGTGTCCGTTATGGCCCATCTTTGTTCTACCTAGTACGCACATAAAATCACTAACATATTGCATGTACACGTGGGTATGAGTTGAAGAACTTACTAATTGGTAAGTTCTACTAATAAGTGTAAATCTTTATATTCGGTAAGGTGATGTTTCTGAAGTAGTATCTTATAGGAAAGATGTTGAAATGCCTGGTACGTCATGATTAAAGCAATCGGTCACTTCACTTTTAAAACAGGAATGGTTAGTGGATGCAGCATTAGTGCCGGGGAACAACAGTCGAGCGCTCCATTCAGTCCACGCAAGACAAAGCCGCATTGTTATTTGTTTATGTCTGCTGATAGCGGCGAAATCCATGAGATCGTACCAAAAACGGCTATGGGGTCAAAAGTCATTCTTAACGTGTATTCACAAAATCCGGGTGTTTTTAACATCTTTTTTGTCCTCACGCCCTGACCAGAGCATTTTATCAAGCATCCGTCTTAGGCCCAACTGTAAGGCTTTAGTAGGGGCTTAGCGCGAACGTTTGGGTAGAACCAGTGCAACAACGAGCGGGCTTGTACGAGACTTCGTGGTTTGCTAACGTTGTACAGCGTTTTCGTATCACAAAAAGTCCGTTGCCTACACTGTATCAAAATCACGCTGCTAATCGCTATCGTCCGCGATGTATCGGTGATTCGAGGACAGAGACAGTGCTTCAAGACCGGATACTTCACGAGGAATTAGCATGGAGTGACGCTGACTCGGTCCGAGTTTGAGAAGCCGTTGACTCTGCTCCGAAGGAAGTGAATCGATATTCGCCAGCCGGTAGACGCTAGTGTGTGACGTTGGACCTTTCTCCGGCTGGGCGACAACCATGAGCACGTCTAAGTCCAACGTTACCGCGTAGTTAACGTTCTGACCGCCGAATACGAATTGAACAGATGAAATGATACAAGAAAACATCAATACGTAGTGATCATATTAATAGAAGTAGTCATAATTGCAATACAATAATTTGTGACTATTATTGTTGCTGTTTTTATTGCTGTTAATTAGTCATTTTTACGTAGAAGCAAAATAATAGTGCAAATAACACCGCACATCTAAAATGTTATGCTCATTTTCCCCGCACAACCTAAAGTGGGCGTCTTCCTTCTTCATTGTCACATGATTTCGTTGTTATGATTGTACGTCTTCATCGAATGGAAAAACCCTCCACTCACCGGCTCTAGTGGTGTGTCGAACCGCATCACGCGAATGAGCTTCCCTGATTCGTCGTCGAACATTTGCAAAACACCCCGCCTCTCTCGGTCCCCAGGCTCCCGACCCAGAAGCACCGTGACGTTTAACTCATTCTCGAAGTCATCACTAAACAGAAACCGATCTTCGTCCGGATCTGGGTAATAGTACAGCGGCAGATCCGACAAGCTGGCTAAATGCTGTATCCTAGACGACGGACGGAAATTACGTAAGCGGGCATGAAGTCGACGTCGCGCAAACACCGAGCGCACAGAATTGCTCACAATTTTCAGCGCAGAGTTTCGTACTTTTTGCCCCCCTCCGCCCCTAACTAGCTATCCCTTTTACACTATACACCAACGTCACGATCTCGTTTGCGACGATATGCCCATTTGTGACACACTTACCTTTGTGACCTACGCAATGCATAAACGCCGTCTGGAAGGGCGTGAGCATCATTTCCTACGACGTCTATGATTGGCGATAAAGATCCGACACTGCTCAAATCGTCCTCGGAGTTATTACGCCGAGTCTCAGGCGGTCCCCCAAGCAGATCGTACGCGAGTCTGAACTCATCGATAGGCCCGTGTGCTCGTAACAGTCGGGTGAACTCCTCCTCTGAAAGCATGTGACCGGAGTCCAGGTCCTCGAGCAGTATCGGTGAATCAGCTCCTTGATGACTAGTATCCTCGGCCCAGCTTTCCGAATGGCTTGCCTGCTGGTCACCTGTGGTTCCGCTCGCTTGTGGTCGCTTTTTCCGTTTGCGTATAAGCCGAATGTCCTTGACCGGTTGGAGAGTGTAGGGTAGGTTATCTTTTGAGGAAGCACCATTACTTGGCCCTGCTGTCGCCGCTAGATCGTTGGGCTGTATTCTGTAGTAGCTGGGTACAGCGCAAAGGAATCCAGTTAACGCAGCATAAATTAGTAAACATA
Source organism: Tropilaelaps mercedesae (assembly GCA_002081605.1). Taxonomy (NCBI): domain Eukaryota; kingdom Metazoa; phylum Arthropoda; class Arachnida; order Mesostigmata; family Laelapidae; genus Tropilaelaps; species Tropilaelaps mercedesae. Next base: position 10,017 of record MNPL01006170.1, on the reverse strand, counting down.
GCCAGTACAAGCCCAGAGTGATGGCAAACATATTCCCAAGGATTAAGTTTGACTGTTTCCGCTTGTATATAGTGCGTTAATGGTTTCCTAAGTGAGAAAAGAGCATCTTGAGGATAGCGTTATCGTCAAGTAGTCATAACTGGTTTCTAAGTGTCATGTGTGCGTGATTTTTCTTTTGCGGAAGCATAGCTTTTTCGTTTCAAGAGGTAGCGCGAAAAGTACTACCGTAGACGTTAAATGTTGTCTGATGGTCAGCACTAAAAATCTTTTTTTTACTTATTGAGGGGCAGGTGTAATTAACGTAAGCACACATGGCATAGCAAAGAACAGTTGCTTGGATTCCGGTAAATCTGGTAAAAAAATGTTGTTATTTGTTGTTTACCAGACGATCTGAATAATTCTCCCAGAACCCGCTGAACTGTTTACTCAGTCGAGACTGGTGTCAATACTACCCACCGAAGCATATCGTTGCGCGCGTGTGCGATGAGTCCGTTGTCCTCGCTATGGAATCTTACACTGTCCATAGTCATAAAATCGCTTTGCTCAAATCTAGCCAATTCCTGGTGGTCAAGCGTGCGCACGGACGCCGTGTCCGTTCCTGGCAAGCGAGTTACATAGTGATACGGAAAACCTGCGGCCTCGAATGTCTCATCAGCATTTGGCACAACGAGAACCGGTCGAGGCAATTCTAAAACGGCAAAGCCACGAAACAACGAGTGGTAAATAGAGCGAAATGGCTTCGTGATGTGCTATATCCAGTGGAATTAAGTATCTGTAATAATACGCTGTACCCTGATATCAGCGAGGTTCCTTGATAACGGTGTTGCAAAAAGCAAACAATCAAGAAAGAAAACAAACAAAGCGAACAAGTTGCTTATCACTTGCGGCAGGCCACTCAGTTACCTCAGGTGTCACAGGCGCCTCCAACTTACCAGCTATTTTAAGAATTGGTTCCAGATTTCCCATTTGAAGCTCGTTGACAGCCCTGATCTGAGCAAAATCGTACAATCGAATTTCCCTCTTGCTTCGGTACATAGCGTGCAGAATTCCGTCATGAAGGTACACTTTGCTCAATGAATTGCCGAAGACTCGGCGTGTAATAACCACCCGCATAGCCTGGAAAGCATTCACCCATGAAAAGAAATAAGGAAACAGGAAGAATGATGCTATAATTAAATAATCTGAGGCCCTCTTTATTTCATTGACGAAATCGCTTTAGTTTTGGACCGGACTTACTTTGCCAACCTTAACTACAGACATAGAAACAATGACTTCCGTCCTTGGCTGTACTTACCGTCTTAACTTCAGGACAGATGTCAAAGATGACGATGAAGTAAAGAACCTCCGACTTGTGACCGCCTCTCGACGAAGTAATTATTAACTGGTCGTAATTCTGGTCATGTTCCATATTGTGGTAGTGAAACTAGAAGAAAAGAGCAGTCGTCGATTGGTGGCAATTTTTATTAGTTTTGTAACTTATACTAGCAGCTCTAAAATACACAGGAAAGGCAAGAACCATGCGTGCACCAACGACCCCTTAGATTTCCACTTACGTCATGTCGAAACCCATTGATGGCTGCGTTATGTGGCAACGGAATGAACTTCCACTTAAGCGAGGAAGATCTCGGCAGCCTGGCCAAACGTAGCTACCATTTTGCTAGCTACCAGAGGTGACTACGTCGCTTGCTTACGTTGCTTACGGTGTTTGAAAACATACCTTAGGCGAAGCCGGTGTCGCGAGATTCATGGATTTCAAGAACTCGCCCGTGTGGAGATTGCGAACTTCCAGAGTGTCTACGGCGGTCAATACCATTAGAAGGTCGCACGGTGGAGGATTCGGATTGGCCTAGGATGCCGACGAACGAAAATGGCCCCGCCGAACAAGTGTGAGCAGTGAGGGAAAAATATGTTACAAGTTGATGTTGGTCCAAAATTACGTTAAGGTGCATTTACGTATACCATTTTCCGGCTGGAACAAGAATTTATCCGTATGCTGATATTAATATCGGCTAGATAAATCTGCTTGGTGGGATTCTATGGCTGATGTAAGCAGTCAAATTTAGTACCATTCCTGCTCGTAGAATGCTGAGAAGAGTGTCTTTCCGACCATTAACACGACCTCGTTCTGGAAGTTCGTAGACCTGTTTAGGAGTGCAGTTCGGGCCACGAAGAGAGAGGCAGCGTCGTTTATTTTCAAGGAAAAGCTTGTCCGGACTGTAAAGAGTTTTTAAGCGTAAAGATTCCTTTTACAGCGCCCGCAAAAATGTCGAAATATAGCTCAGTTTGAGAAACAATGGGTTTGAATATTCGGGTTAGATTTCATGACGCAAAAAATATTAAGTCAATAGTTTTGTGTTATAACCCTTAGTGAAAATATTCTTTATCAGCAAATGGCTACAGGTTGCGAAAATTCATAATGTAGTCCATTGAATATTTCATTAAACACAGACTAGTGTGATGTCTAGAACATAGATTTATTTATTAACGGACGCCCTTATGTAATAGGGCAGACCACATAAAAAACGTAGAGCACTATAGACAGAATAAACAGAAACAATTTAAATCAATAAATAAATGGCTTGCATCAGAAAGAACAACGACAAACGATCGCGCCTTACCAAAGGAATTCTGGGGCTCCAATTGCCCGTTCCTTCAAAATGGGCACAAATACCCAATTGGGCGATGCCAATATGTTGGTCATGAGTCGATTCTGATAACGGTACATATTCTTCATACGCCGACTGTACGGCCCGAGGCGGCGTGCCTCCAATGCACAAATATTGTTCAGCGGAATAGTGGGTCGCATCTTCCCCCGGCTTTAACTCCTTGAAACTACGATGGTGGAAGAGCCTCGTTGCGAACCTCCAGGATCCGATCAAATCCGTGGTGCCCGGCTAATGTTGGAAGTGAATCGTTCGGATGGTTTGGACGGGTCCCGCTATCAGCCGTTGGCGCTTAAAGTGAGCGGCTGTCAGTGTGTAAAGAATGGAGAGAGCAAAACGCAATCAATGGACATATGGATTTACAAGTGCTCACTCGTCGAAAGCATGGACAGAGAAATATAGAACTCAAAACGCCGAATGTGTATGTATATTCTCTATTTTTTGCTGATTTGTTTAGAAGATGTTACTAAACGCCTATTTATTTGTTTCGCATTAGGCATCAAAGGTACCACCAGATTGGTAGTCCAAGGCATTAAGTCACTTCACAATTCGCAATATGTTAACGGAACAATGAACATATACAACGCGAGATTTGGATCTCTAAAACGCCATCGTTCTACAAACAGACGTTACCTTGTTCAAATAGAATATAAAATCGATCAATGATTGCCGGCTGGCGTGGAGTTAACACGGTACAAATCGGTTTCGATTCTTTTGACTTCTGACTATTTCGACTTCTGGACCTCTACCATTCTACTAGTTACGTACATAACTCCAGTTTCATCTATTTCTCAGCAAATGGGGGGGAGAGGGCTTGAATATTAGATGTGGCGCCCAAAACGAGAAACTGTGTCTTTTAAAAATGTATTCATCTCTACACACCTTCACCTGACTACATCGTCCGGAAATATGTCACAAGACTAATGCGTCCTTTTTTCCATCGAGAGAATAGCGGAACAAGAAACATAAACTCAAAGCACCAAAACAAAGAGACAGCATCCTAGTAACGGAGTATGCGTAAACTCGTTCCTTCTGTTAGGTTAATCTTTGCCACTCGTTTTAGTAGCAAGAAAGCAAATAAAAATGTTTACTGCTACTGAACATCATCGTGCATCTACTATTTTAGTCAAGCCTAACACTTGCAACACCATTAAGCCTATAGATGACTTCATTGATTGCTTTTTTTCTCGATAGCAATGGCTAATGATCGAAGAAATGATCGAAGATCCGTAAAGAAATTGCATGTCACGTAGAATGAGTTATACATCTGAATGAACGTCAGACTCACGTGCGGTTTTTTATAGATGCACCGGTAGCGTAAGCTGCTGCCATCGATGCGACATTGTGCAGAACCAGTGTGACGGAATTTTTCTTCCACCAACTCTTTTTATGCGGGAGAGCAAGAGCAGCAGGGGTTCTTTTTGTTCACTCTTTGTGGACAAACATCCCTGGATAGATGCACGCAGGCATCAAAACAATAAGCAGCTTAATCTTTTTCCTCGACTGCTATAAGTATTTATTGTTATTTTAGCGAAGATTGCATTGATCGGAATTAAGCGGAAGCCGGTCAACGATGCGGAATGTAGAAATTTTTTATTAATTCCGATTATTCGTGTAGGACCCGACCCCGATAGGGACTCTGACTTCTTGACCAATGCTATTGGTTACTATACTGCGCGTAGTCTATAGAGAACGCACGTGCTTTCGTTCAGCTGCGAAATAAGTCGAAGACGGTGAGTTGAGAGATGTCCGATTCTTCTCATATTAGTTTGCGCACTCATAGAGTGGCTCACCAACGGCCTCAAAGCTAAGGTGACTACTGACAAGTAGCTGGTTCCACATCTCACGTGGCAAATAACAAGATGTTAATCACCATTGAGCGAAAGAAGTACCTCCACGCCAGCCGAAGGAACTCAAGGCCTTCAGTTAAATGATGTATCTTGTCTCGGGCTAAGCTTCAACTAAATTGCTGCAGTTGTTTGCCCCGTTTTGTCCAGTGTCAAGTCAATGTTTAAATCTCTCAGCCGGATTGCACCGGTGCTCATGTATAGTCCATGAAGCAATACTCCATTGAGCCAGTGCTCCATCGACCTGTAGAGTATAGAGTTGTTGTTTTGGGGAATTTTATTCCGAATGCGCCAAGTAAGGCGTTCGATTTCAATATTTTCAAGATGTGCTCCAGAAGATGGATGAAATTCGGCAAGGTGGCTTGGTTTTTTTAGCGCACGTGCTTTTTCGACCTCAGTGTTTTGTAGTGTTTGCATAGACGTAATTGCTAGGTGTCATCAGGTGAGTTTAGGTATGTACGCCGAGGCAAAGCTATCACGCACGGTTTCGTCATTACAAATGTGCGCACGAGTTTTTGAGGTCCAGCAAAACCCCGAGTGCTTAGAAAAACGAATCATACCTGAATTCATCACGTACTCATGTTCTCATTCATTATGCATTGTTCATTAAGCATGATGCCATGCGCAGCTTAGTCAAAATGTTTCCTCCCATTTTACTGCTTCTGCGCGACGCAGCTCCATGAACGTCTCAGGAAAAATGTAACCGTTTTTTTCTTTACACCGTTTGAACTAGTTCTACTTCTGTGCGCGGGCTGATTGATGTCGAACTAATGACGATGACAAATAAAAAAAACGTCCCTGGCTCCAGGACCGACGCAGGTGAAGATGACGATCTTTCGTCATGCGCCTCCGAAGACGAACCAATGGAGGAGACCCGCGTGAAAGACGCTCAGCTAGAAAGCGACGATAGCGACGATGAAAGTGATGATACCGATGAGGAGGCTAGCGACGCTGACGAGGATGGAGAAGGTGAAGAAAAACTGCGACCGATAATCATGAAACCCTCGATCTAGTAAAGATGACAAAAAGAACTCTCAACTAAAGTTACAATAAAGAACTCGCACACGTTAAGAACTTATAGCTGAAAAGGGCAACACGCTATAGTCAGAAATGCTAGGTAGGCAAATAGATGGAAATGCTAAACACATCATAAATGAAAATACCAAAAATAACGCCGGAAATGCTGAAAGCTATCACGAGAGAAACCTAAATTGGTTTTTTGACTATGTATCTCGACTGTAGGGATACACGAAACTAAAGAAATCGTTCTTTTACCGCACCCTATCGAAAATCGTTCGGTTCTCCTTTCTGTTGCAGACAGCCCCAGTGTTTTTATTCCTGGCAAGACTCCGCTGGCTAAAGACGAAGAACTGGTCATGGATAACAGCGCGTATGTTCTGTACCAGCAAGCAACAACAACTGCGCCCTGTCTCAGCTTCGCTGTTCTGCGGGATAACCTGGGGGACAATCGTGCCGACGTTTTTCCTTTGACTGCCTATATTGTGGCGGGTGGGTAACAATAAAACGACCTCTTGACTGATTTTGCTTCAGGCAATCTTTGGAAGGACAACAATCATAGCTTCCAAGAAAAAATTATGATAAAAATAATACGAACAAAATCGAGACTCTTTCGCATCGGGTACTATTCATACTTCGGCTTTACTCGTTCGGATGCATCCTTCGTTGTTAAGCACATGATATGGCGGGAACCTCAATTCGCCAAGAGCTAGTTGAGTAAGTAACCACTGTCTTGCCCACAACGACAAATAGGCACTCAGGCCGAGCAGCACGAGCAGAACAACCTCCTCTGTATGAAACTGTGGAATATGCACCGTATTGACGAATCCCGAGCGGATGGAGACAGTGACGAAGACGACGTTAATGATGAGGATCCGCCACAAGACGGTGCTAACAAGAAGCCGAAACTTAGCGTTGCATTAGTGCCACATCCGGGCGCTGTTAACAGGTACGCCGTAATGTCGCTTTTTGCGCGAGTTGGGACGAATTATTCCAGGAAAATTATGCGATGCGTTGATTTATGTTCAAACAGAGCGCGAGTGTTTTCCACGATGTTTTTCTGTATGAAACATTTTTTATACGATGCATTTTCGAGAATATAAAAATGCAATTTTATATATCTATTTTTTAGAAAATACAAAAACGTTCTTACACCGTATACTCTTCATATTCGTACTCGAGTTCCTTCGTAATGGCTTCCTAGCGTTAACAGATTGAAAGAGGAGTTCTGTTACGTACCAGCAAGACCTACCAAAAGACCAGTTATTATTCAGCCAGTGGTATTATGCTTATTTCCAATTCCATATTTCTGTGATTTTCCTCGAACCATATATATAGGTGGATGAAGCTATCACGAATAGCGGTTCTAGGCTGCCGTCTTTTACAATAGTAATACGTGTATGTCAATAATTTCAGAGTTAGAGTTCAGCAACTCGACAACGGGAAACAGATCTGTGCAAGTTGGTCTGAAAGTGGCTCAGTCTATCTTACAGACATTACAAGCGCTATGGAAGCAACCGAAAAATCTGAGCTGTTAACGCGATACGTCAAAAACAGGCTTGCTCCAAAGCCGTTCTTTAAATTTTCCGGTAACCGTTCAAGTTTTACATCGAATGCGAATCATGAGTTCTTCATGGTCTGGCAGGCTTCTTTTACTGCAGGCTGCAGATATGCAGTTGAGCATGTGTCACGCAACCCCAATTCAATTCAAAATGTTGTTCATTCACGAGAGATAATTTACCTAATAGCACAAGTTGTAATGGCTCTCAAGGAAAAAACGCCTATATTTAATTTTGTTTGTTGACCATATATTAAGCCACATGAATTGACCCATTATTGTTGCTATATAACATAATGCTAATGGTTAAAGAATTTATTAAAAAAATGTTATCGGTGTGAGTCACTAGGTCACAAGAAGGAGGGGTTCGGTCTGGACTGGTCACCAGTCGTTACTGGGCAACTTGCGTCGGGCGACTGTTACCGAAATATTCACGTCTGGCGCTTAGCTGACAGCGGCCGATGGAAGGTTGATGACCGTCCGCTTATGGGGCATACCGCAAGCGTGGAGGACCTTCAGTGGTCTCCAAGAGAACCGTCTGTCTTGGCCAGTTGCTCAGTGGATCGGAGCGTCCGTATCTTCGACATTCGAGCCAACCCGGCCAAGGCTTGTATGCTAACGGCTCAGGAAGCGCACGTGAGCGACGTTAACGTCATAGCATGGAACAGAGTCGAGCAAGCGTTCCTTCTATCTGGGGGTGACGATGGCGTGATCAACGTGTGGGACCTTCGACAATTCAAGTCGGGCAAACCAGTTTCACAATTTGAGCATCACGAAGCGCCAATTACGTCTATAGAGTGGCACCCGACAGATAGCACTGTCTTCGCGGTGAGCGTCCACATTATACAATAGCTTTTTGTCAGAAGAGCAAGTCCGTTCGATTTATGATTAGACAGTGCCACTGCTATTTTCGGGTTTCTCTCTAGCCCAGCAGTTTTGCTAGGCCACTTCAGTGAGTTAAATAGGCATTGTTTGCCTAGTTAGAGCTAAATCATCAAATTAACGTGTTGTTGATTTTTGCGAATTGTCAAGGTATCGTCCGAGGATGACTGCGTCACATTATGGGATCTGGCGATTGAGCGCGATGTAACGGATGGATGTATGAAAGGTGCTGATGGAGATGTCTGCGATGACCTTCCAGCTCAGCTGCTGTTTATTCATCAGGTCCGAGCAGATCAGGAATGGCGATTAGGCGTGAGCGAGATTGATAACAACGCATGCAATCTGTGGGACCGATTAAAGTGAAACACACATCTATGGCATATGAAGTAGCACGAAAGTTGGCATTCGTCGAGCAACATCACTCCTACTCGTCTAGAATGGAGCAGATAACGATTGACTTGAATTTCTCGCAATGCGTGACTATGCGCAGCTAAATTATGGTTCTTTTCGCATAGTTCTAAAGGACTAGTGTTGTATCTGTAAACACATGTAACTGTTGTTGTCTGATGTTCTCCCACAGGGCCAGCAGGAGGTGAAAGAGTGCCACTGGCACCCTCAAATGCCCGGAATTCTCGTCAGTACGGCACACAGCGGATTCAACATTTTCAGAACTATCAGCGTTTGAATTCCATCTGGGACATGCCGATTACGGTGCAAACGCGCCAGCCGTTATATATATATATATATATATATATATATATATTCTATAAATAAATGCTTACGTTCCCAATAATGTATATCGAGGCAAATTTGTGTTGTTCGTAGTTGGAAGATCCCGTTCGTAGTTGGGAAGTTATACCGGCCTATGAGAGAAAGCATGCCACTCGAGGGATTGGCATGGCAAGCATTTTCGTCCAAAATGTCGTTCCGAAGAAAAAGAGATGGATACCTCTTAATAATTAAGCTAATAATTTTCCTTACTGTTTTTGCTAACTAACTCCGTTTTGAAGATATTTATCACGTGAAACCAATTAAGAAAGTACATTTCATGTCTAGAATAAAAACACAAGCTAGTTTGCCAAGCGGAAGCCCATTTGAGCGTGACTGAAAAACATCCAGCGTACATTTCAGTTTACACCAGACGTGGTTCTACTATGAGATGAGATAATGACGGAACCTATGTTTATTAAGCATGTTTAGCCAAAATATTACAATATTCCGCGCCACAAATGAACTGAAATAGCTCACTAGGGGATCTGCTAACTCGTATAAAAACACTGTTGAATTCGGTCAATGTAACCCCAATCCATTTTATTGCAAATCAGCCTTGCGAAGACAAATCAGTCGAACCGCAGAGGTAACGCTTCAGACGGATGTGTGCTGCATTTACCTTTCTTCCCTTTATCCAAACAACAAACGACGTAATGTGGGTTAATGCGATAGTTCGGACTTTGTCCAAATTTGCCCAGTGTTACACAACGTGTAGCAGGAGGCATGATGATGATAGGGTTAATAAGTCTGCCAAATCCGGCAGGCACTATCGTCGGCTGGCTCGTTGACAATGAATGAAGTAATTGCTGGTCGCCGTAATCATTCAGTAATTTTTATTTCAGAGTTGCCTATCGTGACACGTACACACGAGTTACGCACAGTTAACCTACAATGAACAAAGTTTTTCCCATAGAACATACGACACTGTCGTTTGTTATCTTCCGTATTAACACTTCCAACATCTTTCATTTTTTTTTATTTTGATAACAAAAAGTTCTGTCTTGGAACTTCCACATTATACGCACTCTCGTCTTCATCTATCATATAATGTATTAAATTACTCTTATCTCTGCCTTCACGTCAATAATAGACCCCCGCTCAATGGTCTTAACGATGATGCACTTTTGCGCCACGTCATGTTGTCGATAACCCCCACATGACAACTAACCATAATAAGATCACGCATTCGTTGTCACCCGTATCGGAGCTTTCTCTGCACTGTGTTTTTGCCGTTCTTCTATCGACACAAAATATTAACTATATATATATATATATATAT
>MNPL01006168.1:3044-17457 GCA_002081605.1 Tropilaelaps mercedesae | reverse complement strand
CAAACAGGCAGTTCTAATATATATATATATATATATATATATATATATATATATATTGCATTTGTGTGTAAAGTACGCCCTACAGACAAAATATCATTTAAAATAAAACTCTAGAAAAACAGGCTCTCTAGAATATATTGTCTGCTGTATCGCACTCACAAGTCTAGCTTACTACGTTCAATGGATGCATCTCACTAAAGCCATTTATAATAAATTTATAATAATACAGGTGATCAGGTCGATGCCGTCATTGTCTTAAAATTAGTCATACGAGTTTAGCCTTGTAGATTTACCCTGTACGCCGTCTTTGCGATGTGCAGTTTACTTTTCTTGTATCACGATAGAGGCCGAACTTAACTGATTGTTAACAGAAGCACAGGATAATAAGAACACGCGCTTATAAACAACCTAAGCTCAAGGACTCAGTGAGAAAAACATGTAGCCCTATGATAAATGCATCCTACAATAAAGTTGGGTTTGCGAATGAAAACACGTAATTTTACTACAGAGATATACGTGAATGCAGTGTATGGCATGAAACATAAAGTGGTTCGCCGTACCTGTCTGAGGTGTGGTTTGTTAGGTAAATACGGGAGTCAATAATTAAATGAGCTACAATTATTATTATCTATTGCTTTTTATGCCCTAGCTTTGTAGTGGTATTGAGCTCAAACTTCTGGGGAAAGTTATAATCGAAGTAAGTAAGGCATGAAATATGCGCCATAGGCGTTTTGCATATTAATATTGCATACATATTGCAACATTAAATATATTGCGCATCACTAATAATCAATGTGAGCCTGCGATACAGTGTACTTGAACCAGCGTAGTCGTCCTACCTTGTTATCCTATAGAAGCACCGAAGCATAACTATAATTCTCCAATAGAAATGAGCCATAATACCCACACGAGTCTTTTGATTCAAAAAAGGGCCCGAACGCCCCGTGATACGTTGCTGTATTTGACGCCTGCGACGCCACTGACTCTCCGCCAGAGTGCATTCGCTTAGGATCTATAATACGGTCCTTGGCAATTCGCGCAAAAGCTAAAAAGCGAAGATTAGAACAGATACGTGTCGTAAACTAATCCACCAGCGTCAGAAAGTTTTCGCTGCATTACATTCTCCACATATAATAATTACTACAATCTGGTCGCCTTGGCCTGCTGGTGGACGATAAATGATCGATGCATTATTGTTTACCTGTGCTGTATCGTTTTATACCGTATGATCGTCGTGCACAACTAGCGTTGAATATTTAGGCGATTAGCCTTGAGAATCAAACAACTCTAAACAATAAGGAAGTTAACAGACGAAGGACAATGCAGCCATGCAAAATTCGCTATAATGAAATCACACTGCCATACTGTAGCTGAGCTTTCCGGGTTATTCATCCGTTAAACGTTATATATATATATATATATATATATATATGGTTTATTATATCTGCACGAAGAGAAACGCTCATTTGACGCTTGAGGCCGGGCTTACTATTAAATCAGGCAGTTATTATTAATATAGTTAAGTATTTGAACGTGACGTATGGCCGCGGCAGGCTGCGCGTAGCATAAGCGGAAAGCGTATTATAAAGGGAGCTGAAATCTGGAATATTTTGAGACTGTATCCCAAACTTCGAGCATAGTCCCTTCCCGGAGAGGTAGCTATGTTAGTTATGGGAAGGCACATCGTCAACGCCAGGTCTGCCGCCCATTGCTAATTACGTGAGAGCCATAGTCACTTCCTCTCGTGGACAGTGCACACACGAGGGAAATGCACACATGCATCTGAACGAATACACTCATACACACACACATTTCAATGGCATTGTTGATAAAACCCCCTTTTCCGCCCCGAAGTGATGTGATGGGCGCGTAGCACAATTGAGCCACACGACGCTAATTATCAGAGAGATCCTCTCGTCCCATTAAAATAACAATCGATTAACTAAAGATAAACGACAGGCCATATATTCAAAAGAAGTGAATGAAGAAAAAGTGTTTGGAAGAAAGTCTTCAGCTTCAATCAGCTTTTAATGTACGGGCCTATATATCGAAGAAATACGACCAGATAAGCCAGTATAAATATGATCAACAGCCAAACCTACAATTTACAATAACAAATGTTTGGCTCGTAGCAAGTGTTGGATGATTCCAATACGATTAGCCCGTTATAACTGGTTGTGCAGTTATAATTCCTACAGATTTCAACTATATGTGACGTTTGTTAAAGTTTGGCAGCACGTAGCTTTACGAATACCGGTTTTTGACGATGAGAAACATAGAGTTGACACATGCACCTCGCCTAATTGAAAAGGGTTTAAAAGCTACGAAAGCTTTCAGCCCATTCATGGTGCAACGTGTTGACGATCCGGCACAACGTATGCGCTCCCGTTATTCAATATGGCAGTAAATTTTTGTGCTGTAAACTTGGTTTACAATTTAGCCAAATAAGGTACATAAAGTGAACTTACATGTGTAACTCCTACGTCTGATATGACGTTAAGTCTCTGTAGTATGGCTTGTGCAGCACATAGGACGTTTCGTGAATAATTAGATAAATGAATATTAGCTTAGTGTTACGTCCACATTGAACGCTGTGTGCTTCTTTTCTCTGGAGAAGAGAAATAACACACACAAAAGCCTTATGTGTGCTTGCATCGCGGTACTTGCATCCTAATAGCGTCGAGTATACCTCGCCCAGTATGTGACTCTTGCCGGTGCGCCAATTTTGGTTGGCTATAAAAAATGAAATATGTTGGCTTGTAATTAATGAACCGAAAACCAGCGCAAAAATAACCGACGGTTTTTATTCCGTGCCTCGACATACCGTACAGATTTGTATTAACGAAAATGACAATTATTGATGAAATTAAAAGAAAGATCATCTCGGGGCCTCTACTTGAAGGTGAACTGGTTAGAGTTGATAGAAAATTCTAATTGTTTTAGCTTGTTTTCAAGGGAGAATCCCGAGTGGCAAATGGTAATTTGACTCGAAACTGATCTTAGTGTCTACTTTTTTAAAAAGCCTGATTGCACGCTTTTGCCAAATAAAATTCAGTTCTGAAACATGTGGCACTTGATGTTTATATCATTGCCGTGGATATTTTTATGATAGCGATATATTTGCGTAGAGTGAATAACTTGATTTAATAAATTAGCAAGTATAAATTAGTTCCCATAAAGGAAGAATTAGAAATTGAAATATATGTGCATAGAGAAGCTATCTTATTTTCACTATTTTTCGCTTTCCGATATATATTTGTCTATTTTTCGATTTGACTCCCATAGAACCCCGTGCTAAACTTAACATCGTATCCTACTGGAATTTCAAGATCCCAAGATGACCAACACCACCACCATGACCAACAAGGAAAAAATAAACTTCTGTTATTAACGCGCAGTATGTTCAGTACTTGATACACAACATACTGACGAAGGTACAATAGTTACTGAGTGTATACACAAATAGCTATTATTTGGAAGCATTCAGTAGAGTAGAAATCAGATTTCTTAGAAAATTATTAGGGAAGTACAAAATATTTAAATTGCATATCCAAATGCTGGATGCATTTCTTCCTTGTTAACTAAGTGGACATGCAACTACCGCGTGGCCCATTCCTTCCTCGAATTCCGTCGCATAATCACTATTCTAGTGCTAGATGTCACGGTATAGCGTTCAAAATGATTTCGGAACCATCGGATGTTGATTACCTCAATGCTCGGCGGAGTCTTCTACTTGCTTGAGAGCGCGTAGCATCTGCCCAAGGATGTTTACACTTGGGCAGAATTGCCAATAAGAAATAAGAACCCGTGCAAACTGAGTGTGTGCTTGCACCCCCGTTTTCGCGTACAATGTAGAACTGAATGATTAATCAAAGCAATTCAAAGAAGACTTAAATCGGCCCATTTCACGAAGCAAAGAGGATTTGGCTACGAGTCGCAAACAGCAGAAGGGCGGGATGGTATACATTTGATTATACCAGCTTTAACTATATCAGTGTCGTCGTACGAGACGTAATCGCTCTATAAAGTCTCATATATGGTATCCAAACACGCAAGATTCACTAACATATCTGGTGCCATGGACACGTTCGGTTAAAGAGCTCCTAACAGAGCTCGATTCGCATGTGAATCAGCATCGTCGTAGCGGCAAAGACAGCCGTTTGAGATACAAGAGCTAAAAGGAAAAACTATCCGTAAAATTGAAGAAGGTCTAGCAGTAAAAAGCAGACTTCCTAAGGAAAACGAATTCAAACGTCGAGCCGTTTTTAGTCTTGGACAGAACATTTGTATCTCACATTTCTCTGCTGCTCTCGCCATACATCAAATATTTGTACTAACTCTAATTATTTAACCATAAAGTAAACGTGGATAAAGTATCGGCGAAACACTGTGTCCATTAGTTCGGAAACCTATGGCTAAGGTTACTCTTAATCATTTTGTGGCAGGAGAAAACGAGTTCTTTTATATATGACAGTCACGAAGTCTCTTGGACCCGCTCAGGGAAAATAAGGTTTGTTACTACAATCAGGCTTTATTGATGACAGTTCACACAGAAACGCTTTGGCACGTTGATAGTGCTCATCCACACCTTTAGTGACCACCTTCTCTCAACTCACTGACTCGGCGATGTAAACATTTATTTTTAAAATTCAATTATATTTAATATATATCTTATATGAGTTGGCGCCTGACGGCATCGCGAGGGCTTACTACTTTTTGTTAGGCGAGCAAGTGCAGATAATTATAATTTTCTATACAATATTATATTTTACAGAGCTAGGCTCTGAATCAGCGATTTATTTATCTATTAAATATTATGTGTGTGGTATTATATGTAACACATCTTTAATGCCAATTCAAAGAGGCAAAATTAAATGTGCAAAGTCTAAACGTATACCCAATTTATTAAAGAGAAAACGATATGAAAAAATTTTAATGAAAAAAGTAGTTTCAGAGAACCAATTCCTTCTGCACCACTTAGGAGCTTTCATGTGGCGCAAAATTTCTAAATATAAGCGACAATTGCGAAAATGGTATCCCTTTACTCATATAACACCAGATACCTCTATTTAACCTTTGTTGTCCATTGGGATGCTCCGAAAAATTATAGCTGCTATTTCCCGCCAAAACGCCACACTGTTAGGCGCTTCAAAAGCAAATACTAGAATATCGTGACCGGCTGGAGAGCGAGAATTAACACCTTTCAACTGAACGAAAGTTTCAGTCGAGGATAATCTAATTTCATTTGCTACCTATCCTTTTCTCGTCTTTTCCGGCGAGAGGTTCATCAACATTTTCCAGCAGAACCCAAGAAGGTCACGTTTGTCAAGACGCACCAGTTATTTGTGTCCTCTGAGACGAGGTTGTCCTAGGGGTCTAATTAGTACCTAACCGTACTCGTTTTCAAATAGTGAAGTAAAACAGTAAGCGTTCTATAAGGAAACTTCATATTCGACCGTTCCTTCAAAAAGGGATAAATTTCTACCAAAATTTGGATTTAGCCAAGTAATACTACCCCAAAGCAACGTTTTCTAGGACGAACGTACATCATTTGAGAAGAAGTTCTTATGATTCAAGTGTATTTGTGCGCATGTACACCGCTCCGCTTTGGCATTGTTATAATAATTTCTCCTAATAGATTTGCATTATCTCATGTAAGAACTCATACCTCTACGCAGACTAAGTTCATAGTACTAAACTGGAATGCCGAAAAAGAATTTTCGAAAACGTTTCGATAAAGGTAAATGATTAGAATATTTATTGAAAACAAGCCTAGCTAAGATCAGAATATTGATATCGTGCTTTAAACATGATGAGACCATTTAAAAGAGTATTCCGGTCGTCAAGTGGATATATTAAAACAACTGGATAACAAACTACACACTTATTCGAAGAGTGAGTAGGCCAATAGAGAGTCGTCCCTGTCTAGGCTAGTTTCAATAGCCCTTGAGATCATGTGCTTCAGTGTCATGTTATACGCAAATTATTAACGATTACTAAAGCGCTGACCTATGAATATGTATTTTGCTTTGATGAGATATATAGTGGTGGAGAAAGAAAGGTTTTTAACGGCAATAATGATGTCAGAACACAAATGCACCTATATTCTCATGTGTATGCAACGTGTATATTCGTCTAATATAATAAGGAGAAAAAAAACGCATGTATTACAAGAATAAAAAGTCCAGAAAACTACACAAACACAAAAGTATTTCGTAAGAAAAAATGCGTATATATGCCGCAATCAACAGGAGGGTGTCAAGTCCGGCATAGCCGAGAACGGGAATGCCACTGACCAGAAATTTTCGCAGCGGCTATAAACCAGACATCATAATAGACCCACTGTTTAAAATACACCATAAAGCCGGAGGCGGTAGATTACGTGATACCGGGGGTCAAAGCAATTTTCCTAGTGAGCAAATACTATTTATGAAAGCTGAGCTTGACATACCAGAATGCATCTAGTAAGTCGCTATTTGGAAAACAAAGTGAAAGTATTTCGAGGATCTGGAAGCCAAAATATTAAACTACATACTGAGCTTTTGCTCTGCTAACACGTCGTCAATGTTTTTTACACCGTACGGACAGCTAGTAGGATTGGCAAAGACTGGACGTCTATTATTTGTTGGAACGAGCTCTAAGACAAAATTAAACAGGAACAAACCTAACAAAAATAAAATTAGTTGATTACATTACTTCAAAGGCACCCCTGCTGCTCATCATTTTTTGCTACGTTCCACCTGTCTATCTCTCTGAGCATACAGTCTATCGTGAGCCGCCCAAGTCAGCATTCTTATCACAATAAATTTGCATGACACAAACCTCTTGTTGAGTCTACGACCACTTTGTGATATGTAAAATGTTCGCACATACGACGGCTCTTTATGAAAAGCTACTCGACAGAGCCGCTCGTACACCTCACACAGTCTAGAAGCCAAAAAACTAGCTCTCCTTGTACTCTCCTAGATGACATAATATCAACACGCCATATAAACACGTCTCGCAGGAAAGACATGCTGTTTTCAGGGTGTATTCGGCGAACCAACTATACCTGACGCCACTATAGCGAGCCACAAGGGGTGGATGAGCGTGGCTAGAAGGGAGCTGTATCGGGTGGACTCCTTACGGTCCAGTGGTGCACTGCGGTGTTTCCGGGTGACAAAGCGGATCACCTCCGAAACAGCACCCAAACAGTACACCGGCGACAACAGCATGCCTACAGCAGCCTATACAAACAGACGCTTATATACACATATAAACACACGCACACACACACCTATTCAGTCGCATAGAAACATACAGACAGGCACACACGAGGGTAGCATAGTGGAATTGGGGAAACCAGTGGCTGTTAGACAGGGCCGAAAGTGCCTGAGCTTCAGACTATGCGACCGGGGCGTGTTTTTTGCTGCGTTGAGCTTCAGCATACCAATTTGAAGTAGACCTCGCAACCCTTTACACAGCACTCCTTTTAACCCCTCCCCAATCGACAGGCCATTCCACTATTCTTTTGCGTCCCCAACGGAAGGTTGGCCCATCCGTTGCTACAAGGGTTGTCGTGATAACGCCTCTCTTGTTCTTTCTACGAGAACTGTTGTTCTATGGCCCCCGCTGTGTTGTAGGTGCAACTGCAGGGGCCTCTTTTGCTTTTGCCGTTGCGTTTTTCGTCACGTCAATGCGGTCCCAGTATGATGGCCTCCGTTGCGATTCGCCTGGCGCCTTCGTTTGTTCCCCTTCACCCGAGCATTGGCTGCACTATAACATACGAAATTGTGGCTTCCACAAGCACAAAAGACATTCCTTGCGGTACTCGCTAGCTGTTTGACATAACCGTGGCAGCGGCCCAGCCAATAACAACGCCGCGTGCTGCGGCCCGCTACTGTTGTTAGATATGACCGCCACCGGTGCGGAGTTACAACGTTGATTAGAAGGATCACTGTATAATAAAGTATGTGCACCTGGTGTATGTTTTTTAGTCAAGAAGGTATTGTAGTATACGTATGTAAACGACACCTGATTGGAGCAGTCTTGTGTAAGTAGGTACGATCGCATCCCTATGTCGTCAGTGACGTCAAGACACAAAATGTAAGAGAAAGAACAACGTAGCCTAGTTTTTCCTGTTTTCTAGATTTAGCGTATACAATAATTTTACCAATAAGTAACAGAACTAAGTGGGTTCAGATAGACTAATTAACTTAATAATAAAACATTTTAGTAAATTAGTGTACTAAATATGTATACATGAACATAGACTTTTTTCAGCGCAAGGGTCAATCAAATTTTTACTAAGAAATAAACTCCCACTACAAAGTCACCAAATCCGTGACTTTTCAACTATTTATCCCGATAAAAATACCCCCGAAATACCTTCAACCACCTCAAATTCTGTAGAAGGACAGGATATAGAGTAACTCGGCAATCTCTAAAGCATCCCAAACTGCCAAGAAAGTCATTACGTAAAAACCCCTAGCAAAAATTTAATACCTCAACCAACCTACAAGCCCGGATAGCTACTCAAATCTCCAAATTTATTTTATTGTTATATACAAAAATAGAACACAGCATATATTTGTCCCCAATTCTTATAGAATAACAAATCACCAGCGACGACAAACTCCCTTAACCGTTAGCCTTATGGGCAGGTTACTCAAGAAAAATCCAATGGAAGTCAAGGCCTCAACCGGATCAGCAAACCCAGACAATTTTTACCATAGTCGCACTTTTCTCTATCACCCTATCTAAAATATTTTCAGGGCTGATCACCAGCAAATATCTAACGTCCCCGATACCGCTTAGTGCATTACGGACGGACCCCATAAATGTAAATGTGCAACGGCGGGTGTCGAACCCGTGCACCTGTCTCCTCCGTTCACAAGGCACACAGGATGCACCAAGCCACCGGGCTCGACTATACCATTCTATCTAGTAACTATATTACTAGGTGCAATCTCTCCAATTTTTATAAAATAGTAAAGGATCAATAAATGCTCAAGTACCCTAAATCGTTAGATGCATATGAAAGTCCTAATTAAATAAAAAAAACTGAGAATCAGTTATACTCTTCTCTTACCTAAAAATCAATTTAAACATCAGTCCAACAGCTCAAACTGCTAACGGATCTACAACATAAACAAAAAAGTATTTAAAAATGTTCTTTGTAAGGCAGAAAACACCTTTACATTTGAATAAAACTTACTAGTCTACCTTAGTCGAAATTCTCTATTAATAATTTGGTGTTTGCTTAAAGAATTCACAATTTGTCTTTCAAAAGCTATCTCCAACAACGCACATCGGAATAAGTGCATTGAACACCGCGCGTAGAATTCACCAAACTAATCTCCACAACATACCTCGAAACATTTTCTTTTTTTAGGGCTAACCATAAGCCAACGTTTAACGTCCACGGTAGCAGTTTTTTGCACTACTTCGTAAGACGAACCCCAAATAAATGTGCACCGGCCATACGTAGAAACTATCAAACTATCATTTATGTGTTAACCCAATACTTTGTATATTACGACGGCATTGCATATTAAGCAGTCATCCGAAATATTCACACAGCATCCTGTACACTATTGTACAATTAGGTATTAACCAAGCATCCCGTACATTAAGGCAACATTCTATTTACTACCACGTTATTACAGATCGATCAATCATCTGTTATATTAATCCAACTCCCTAGAACTTTCCCTCCTACGATAATCGTCCCCTTAAATATAGCTCAATCGGTAAAAGCGTATTCGTATTCGTTAAACCTTGAAAAATACAAAAATTCCTCAAATCAGAATATATCACTCGCGCGTATTCAAATCGCCCTTGCCATCTTGTGAAAAGAGATTAAGCCTTTACCTCAAAAAACTTCAATTCGACAACAAATGTATATTTCGGAGAATTGGTTGGTCGTAAGCCATTTCTGCCGATTATCTGTGACTTTTTCCAAATGTCGTTAGTGTGTGCATGCGTATATCATTCATTCATTCGTTTATTCATTTCTCTGTGTCATCATCAATTTTTCTCGAAGAGCAGATGGGTATTCGAGCGGATAAGAATTCAGAAGATATCAACCGCGCAGCAAAAGCAGTCGCGTGAGCCACCAGCGCACTTATGACGGATGTTCAATACTCGTAGTGCGGATAAGCAGTATCTCGCGGTTCTTTTGCTCAACTCAAATAGTTTTATCAGCTGACGCTTTTTTTCGAAATCTGAAAGTCAATAAATAACCATTTCTTCTCTTCTCAGATGACGTCGTAGTGAAGCCTTATCCATCTGAATTCAGTGGGGTCTAAAGCCTCTCCTCCACAACTCGAATTTGCCACAGAGGGACTTCGGACTGCACAGCACGCCGTTGACCCGCGTTTCGGCTATATACACCAAAACAAAATAGAGCCAGCCTGGAGAAAAATCGTCGCCCTGATCGTCGTGCGTCGTTCTCTCATTGCAGTTTACCAATTGGTATCACGAACATTTGAAAGTGGTATACGGGAACCTTCCAGGGGTTCGAGATTTGTGCGAAGGCTTGCACACAAAGGAAAAAGTAGGTACATTTCGGGATGCCGCCGTTGTATTAACAAAAATAACTGCTAGGCTCATTGCGTCTAATGTACGAATCTAGTAGTTCTGTACATTACGTAGCGGTCAAACATATGATGATTCAGTATAAACACGCACACACATGTTGCTCGTAAACGGAGAAAATTCCTTCTAATATAGCTGCTTTAGAAAAGAGCAGTTTGGAGTGCAACCTTATCATTTGGCATTCTACAAAAAGGCAAAATCCACAACGAATTCGTTTCACCGCTCGGTACGTACGTCTTTTCGACGCGTGTTTACTTGTTTACAATACATTTGTTTTGTAGATTGCCAGTGCATGTTTCCTGTTTTTGGCGTGTTATTCAAAACTACAAACCGAAATTCTGCCCCCCCTGCCACGTTGTACCTTGAGGCTAAAAGGCATCGACTTTAACCGGCTTTTGCTTCTGGCAAAAGTTTTGCTGAAAGATTGACACGCAAACATGCGTTTGACTGCTAAAATGACTTAAGCATTTGCTCCGAAAGAAACGTTTAAATTATGCGGACATGTACGAACTGTAAAACTTGCAAATGCCAAGGACAGCAGTATCAATTCGAGATTTTCCTCAAACAACACTTTAGTTAACCATTTCTGGCCGCTCTCTACGACATCGAAAATATGCAGCCAAATAGGTCCGATGTCTGTGCCATATAACATTACGGCTACTCCGACTATGCCTACATTAAGGAAAATAGAATTCGTGGAGGCGCTTGCCGGAACAGGTGAGTTAAGGTAAAACTTTGATCTAAGCTTTTGTGTTTTCAATAACCGACGACAGCTTGGGGAGTACATTTTGACGGGTATGAACGACACTTTTCTATAGGCATGAGGCAAAGATGAGAACCAGAATTATCGTCATGTTCAGTGGAGAAATTCATTGTCTCAGTGAAGGCAGGTAAGCGTGAAATTTTGGTGACGAGTAAAATTCAACGATCTGTACACGAAATGTACAAAACTGGCTGAAGTAAATTATAAGCTCTATACAACTATTCTTGTTTTACTATTACAAGTAAACTTAGAGGGAGATGGTTGGTGTTGAGTCGGCTTCCGCCTTGGCGATGCAAACTCGCCTCTACGTCAGATCAGGCTGACGTCTGAATATTTGAAAGACACCTTGACTTGCCCAAGGTGGGCTATCAACCAAGACATTTCGATTCAGAACGTCCTTGTAAAGGGACAGATAAAAATACGAAAGAGGAAAACGCATTGTTTCATTCAAACTTGGACGACTACATAACTCAATAAAAACGAAACAGAAAATTACAACTCTTAGCTCCTTTTGCATCGTATGACGATAGCCGCGTAATGGAAGTTACTACGAATGGAGTGGCAAAAAATAACAATATATATATATATATATATATATATATATAATTTCGACACAAAGGCTGTCAACCATTAAGAGAGCTTTTATTAACGAATATGGAATTTCAAACGGTACCTTCAAATATTAGGACAGACACCTTACGCGTGTGTGTCGTGATTACTTACGGGTCAATTAACTTACTCAAACATCACACGAACGGGTTTAACAAAAATAGAATTTGTAGAACCAAAGTCTAAGCGTGGCAGTTCTAATAATTTTACGATAGAAGGACGAATAAATTATTTATTTTACGCTCGGAACCGTTTTAGCATTATCTCGAGTATAAAAATACACAAATGCTAGGTATACGTATGTGTCGCTATAATAATAACAATGCTAGAAGTAGCACTACTGCCGAACAAAGAAGAATTCAATTTAGGTGCCTAGTCTTTCAAGTAGAGGCGAGCACGGGAGAAGGCCATGTTGACTCAGGTGCGGGCTGCTCAGTTCGAACTTGGCTGAATCGGCCGCAGCGGCGGGAAGCAGTGCCGAGTGGCCCGGCCACCAATGGCCCAGGACATCGGGTATATCGAGTTGGCCGTCTGGGGATGCGTTGTAACCGAGCACGACGCCTTGAACAGGGTCTTTGGAAAGGGGTCTGGCGCCGGTAGACCACTGTTCGACCGGCCTCCAGCATCTGGGCGGCAGAGAGACGCAATAAAAATATCTCTCATGACAAATGATGGCTCTTGGATCTCGGATCGACCGGACGGACACACGATAAAAATGGAAGAACGACGAACGCCTTTTGGCGCCCCGACCAGCGGTGCTGGAGGTCCCATGGGAGCCGGCCCGGTAGAAAGCGAACGGGGACACTACAACGATACTGGACGGCGGAGGGGGTTTCAGTAGGCAGGAAGAATGGAGGCAAAGGCCTGGAACTCGCTGCAGGCAGAGCAGAGGCGGCACAAGAAGATTCTACTAGCCAGCTAGTCTCTATGACCAGCTGAAGGATGGACGAGACCCCCTTCTTGTGTTTGCGTGTGTACGGACGCCACGCACGTTTCCGTTGTGTTGGTGGCCAAATACTGGGGGAGCGGAAAAGCTAAAGGAAGAGAATGAAAAGGAAGGAGATATAGAGAGAAAGAGATATAGAGTGTAAGGGGGAGAGAGCGAGAGAGAAAAAGAGAATGATAAGAAGGGAAAGCGGAAGAGTATTACGAGAACTACTTAGACCAGTCGTCATGTGCGTCGTTGTTGTGGGCGTTTTGCAGCGCCAGTTCCAACTTTGTAGCCGCCGGGGGTAGCTATCGGCCCCTTCTGTCCCCGCGGTGGACGACAGACAGAAAGGCGCCACCACTACTACCCACAGATCAGTTCTGTAATTTTTTTCGAATTAAGCTGGCACTTGGGTGTGGAAAAGAAAGAGCGGGGAAGTTGGTGAAGACAAAACGACCTTGTTCTAGACGCACAACGGATAAGCAAGTTTCTCAATGTACCGTGTTTTGTATGCGTCATGTCGGCGTGTATGGCAGCATCGAATGAAATCTGGATGTTGCGTAATATTGAACATATTCAACTGAGCTCAAGTAATGCTGGAGTAGAGCGATAGTGGCAAAGTGAGAAGCAATAAATAGCGAAGCAGGAAGAGGGCAACGAACAGATAACGAGCCAGAAGATATTGTATTGAAGGAGATATTTGTCAGGATGTCACCGTGGCCTGCTACCATAGCCTCACCATGGCCTGCTATGGCAATGTCATAAACGCTATGTACACAATAGCAGGCGATAGAATGCTCTCTGACCCCCGTTTCTGAGTCAAGTTGACACAGGCTTGGAATAACGGCCAAAACGCTCAAGTGCGCAACAAAGGCCAGCATTTTCGGTGGAACGGTGGAACGCGAACTTGCAAAAACGTCCTTAGAACGTCCTTAGTTGGCTGTGACCGAGCCCTCGAACGGTCAGCGAGTACACAGTAAATCGCAAAGGCGTAGGCGAGGTCGCATGAAGAGAACTCGGGTCTGTTGAAATGGCCCTGACTGCGCCTAAGTTGAACGGTCGGAACTGCAAGTTACGGAGCGACTGTGCACTCTCGATCAATGATAAACAACTCGCAACGGCGAGTGCATGAGGGACCCGACGAGCGTCGTCGCACTCCCGCCATCCACCGACTGTATCCGGAGGCCATTCTTCTTATTACGCGCTAGCATGCACGGTATAATATACGTTTGGCTTTTTGGCGCGTTTGCCCGTTTAACCCTGTCCTTTGCACTCAAGCAGACAGAGGCTGATTCAAACAACAGTATCGAATCGTGGAAATAAGGACACCGTTGTAGGTTCACAAGTCCATAGGACTGTTCTGCCTTTTGGCCGTTCGGCATTTGATAAGCCGTCTTCTGGCCTGAGGTGAATCGCAAGTAGTGTTCGTTGCTCGCACTAGGGCGCGTTACATCTTCCACACTAGGCTCGGCCAGTGCCACAGCCGCCCGCCACAAACGCATAATACTTCTCATTCTCAATTGAGGCGCTCTTTG
>MNPL01006167.1:7712-23198 GCA_002081605.1 Tropilaelaps mercedesae | reverse complement strand
ATATATATATATATATATATATATATATATATATATCCATTCACCGCTACCTTCTTAAATAAGCGTTCTTCCCACAAACACTGAAATCGCGTAAAAATGTCATGCTAGAGACATAAAACATCTTTGAAATAAGTAGCTAGAAGAGAAATGCGAAAACAAGAAAAGCAAACTCATACTGTTATTGCATAGCGGAGTGGTGGTAACGTTTTTAGCTAGGCGCTATATATACATCTATGCGTCAATATGTACCGGCTGACCTAAAACCAACGGTTTCCCACTACTCTCTTGACGTAAATTTGTTGCTCTTAACGAGTACTCGTATCCCAATATAGAATGGATACGGTTCCACACATTGATGCAAAGGAAATCGCTATTTTTGGATGGAATTGGGTTTTCTTGTCCTCTGCTGTCTGTAATCTCCAAGCTGCTTGCGCAACTTGATACTCAACTCACTACCTGTTAATACATTATATCATAGAATTTTCACTTCGTACTTGTTAGGACATCGTGCATGGATCCTATGTGGCACAAGTTAGTGATTACAGCAGACCCTCAAAGAACACTAGTCTACACGAAGCATAGCAGTAAACACAAAAAATGTGGAACAAGCATCTTTGCCTAATATTAAAACTTACAGATGTATGTATAGATAAAACCTGAATCATTAGTCGGGCATCAGCAAAAGCCAATATTTCCAACGGACAGCTAGCAAAGCATGCTAGAGGTGCAAGCCTTGAAAGCATTCGTAAGTATCTACACATACCGAAGTCTAAAAAAAGCCAGATACAAGCGACCAAACAGTATATTTACAATGGCCAGAATGGCGTCGAGTGGTGTGAACCATTCGTTCACCGTTTTTCGGCTCTTGTTTACATCGTCATCGCCGTACCCATCTCGATCACCGTCAGCGTGAGTGTACGCATCAAAAGTTCGCAGGTTCATCTGTTGAATGTGCGACCTCTTGTGCAGTAATGAAGCGGATGCTGAAGGGGGTGGCTGAATTTTGTGCGAAATAACCCATCACCGAGGTCAAAGTGGTAAACAGTACTCCAACCCACCAGTCACAGCGAGCGAACGCGCATCGACACGGAAACCAGTCATAAAAACAGTCCACCCGGCAGCATACACACGCATACACACATCAAAATAAATAAAAAACAATTTCGCAAGGGAAAACCATTATCATCTAATGTCTACGCAGTCGTAACGCCCATTCACAATATCATTTTTAAATAGTGGCAATCTACGCGAGTGCACGAGTGCAATTCAATAACATCGCAATGCCGAACAAACAGCACGTATTAGTTTCGATACGCAAAATGCAGCGATGTTCAGAACAATAGAAATTATAGTAATGTTAAGGAATACTTGATATAACTCGGTCCAGAACATTAGCTTCCTGACCTCTTGCTAAATGTAAGCCCTTACCTCCTGCTCCTGGAGGATTCGGCGCAAAGAAAAGAGAAAAAATTAACGCAATTAGTTTGTGATTGAGTTGGTCGAATGGTTATTGTTGTACTGTGCAATAACAACTCTCCACATTAAAGAAGAGTAGAAAGTTGTCAAGCGGTCTGAAACGTTTCTCGGTAAACTACTGGACACAAAGTTTCGAAGGGAATAAATTGTAATGATTTCTAGTATAAGAGCAAGGGCGTCAATAAAGATAATAAATAAATAATACATAAAGCTAATAAGGTTGACCATTATAGTCGTTTCGAGCAGCATTTCTTACGATTTAATCTACTCCAGTCGTTTTAGAATTATGCCTGCTTATGGGTTCATATGTCGCAGAAAACAGAATTTAATTCACTTTTAATTACTTCCATCCGGTGTGGCCCATAGATATCTTCTCAACACTAACTATGGGCATAGAACATATGCGTAAGATCTTTACATACTGCAAGAAATATGACGTTAAGTGGACATATGATGTACATCTATTACGGGCAGATACGGCATCCTTATTTCCCCGCCAAAAGCACGGAGAGTTACAACCAAACATGCGGACAAATTGTACTAAAATTATTTTGTTGCTTAACACATTAAAAGAAAGTAAGATAACTATAACAATATAATTTCGTAGTTTTTCACAGCAGAAGTCTACCAGCTACCTATCTGTTCCTGCCAGATTCCCTCCAATTGCTAAAACTGCTAGTTTATACTTCTCTTGATGGTAGGGCTAACGTTTACACTAAGTCGGCCATTCTTGCTTCTAGACGAGACGTGTAGGACTTGAAAGTCAGATATGATAGGGTACCGATGTTTAGTTCCGTGATTATAAAGGCCCCACAGCATTGGTAAACACGTACGCTTCTGTGTAAGTTCTCATATACTGTCAACAAGAAGCATTCAATATTATTACTAATGAATAGTTATTAGACTGGAGCACAAACAAACCACCCAGCACACCGAAACGATGCGACAATTTTGTACCTACACATTCAGCGCTACTATCATTACAAAATTAGACATCATAAATATTAGTAAAACGAGCGCATTGCATACTTAACACCGATGAATATATAAAGTAAAACGCGTCCAACGTATTGCGACTAGACAGCGTAGTCTCAATGCTATATACGCTTGAGGTCGACCATATTAGACCATGCCCGATCATTGACAAAAGCAGATTACCGCAAACGTACAGATTTCTCACACAACTATATGGATTGTATTTTATCTAGCCCTCAAAGATTTCGAAATATGACACAATAGCGAGGTACTCTATTTAAAGGGGTTATTAGCTACAAACGTCAAAAGTGCCTCGTCAGTAAGTAGCTCTTTTATGTAGATTTTGCCTCTTCGAAACCGCTTGCACAAACATTTATTGTGCACAATTCGCTGGATGTGAACTTGTACAACACGCCAATAATTTGCATTGACAATTAAAATAAAATATTGCTGATGAGAAAACGCTTAGAAGTGAAATTTTGAGCACAGTTACAATTATGTAAAGTAGCAGATAAAAATGATAATAATAAGGTAATCTGCAGACAGTACAAGTATATGTGTGTCGTGTTTCTCCAGTTATAACCTGGATAATTGTTCTTACATGAGACTCTTCTTTCGTTTTCTGTAACAACTTGTTATCGTTTGGTGACACACCCAATTGTTACTTAGCGTGATAGTAACTTAATAAGAGGGCTTAATAGCATTCCTACAGCTTCGTATTTGACGTGTCGCGAGTAATACAGAATGCCAATGATATCAATGGAGACGTACTAACGGATATACTAACGGAATGTACTAACGGATAAATACGGTAATGTCATTAAAGTGGTGAAATGCGTTTTAGGGCCAACACGATCTCTTACCTTGAGTTTGCTGAGGGCCTTCTCTTCTTCAAGTATAGCTTGTCTAATAGATTCGTCGTGTGGATGGGCCGAATTGCCAAACGACGCCGAGGTGGAGGCCAGCACAGAAACGACATTTGAGAATCCATTAGATGCGCCGCTGTTTTCCAAACCGGTTACCCAAGCATTTTGTATTGGATATCGTGTTTACCGTTAAAGCGGAGAGCGAACAATAGGGAAAAAAGAAAACACCAGTATCGAAAATGAAGACACAAGGAAAACAAAAATGAGAGACTCATATTTTAAGAATTAGCAGCAACAAAAAAATAAAAATAATAGGTGATAAAGTTAACAGAAATGGTAATATGGAAGAGAAAGAATTCCGAGTACCCGGAAATCAATTCGTAATGTATCGATATTCAATTCATTCAAACATTCAAACATGTTTGTGCATGTTTGTTCTTAAACGTTAGGTAAAATTAACAGGTAATTCGATAAATCAAGTCGGAACGGTTGGAAATAGATCAAGCCCTCAGTAAGACGAACTACAATTACGGTTGGAAACAAATCAAGCTCTCAGTAAGACGAACTACGAACACAGAATGCAACGTAATTAGATAAAGGCGGAAATTGGACGTGCACTACGCTTCGGTGGTGGCTTTCACCCATTTGTGCACTCGCTAACCGACACCATGCATCCACAGAGGACCTTTCTTAATTACGACCTTCGGGGAATTCAGTATGACATGCAAGTTTTACTCATCAAAACTTCGCGCAGTGTAGCTTTATCCACCTCGAATCGAATAACCGTTTATCAGAGAGTGCAGAAACCCGTTACAACAATGATCGATGCCCATGGCGTTCGAAAGTATCTTAACATATAATTATTGAACACTGCTGACAAGAACCCCTTAATGCTACGCACTTGGATGGCTGTGGTGTGGAGGGCACGTATTTCCGGCCCTCCAGAGTGGCCAGATGCTGTTCCAAAGCATCTAGAAGACTTGACGGCGCCTAAGGGATGGCAACATGACGAATTGTTATTAATTGATGTCATCAACGTTTAACAGACTCTTATTACTATTTTCCGTTATATGTTGGATAACCCATATTAAAGAAAATAATCTCCCGAGCTTAAGAGTTCCGGCATTTTCTCTGTGCAGAATTATATTGCGTCATACTTGCTTCTTTTGTTGTCAACTCTAAATTATGGTAACCAACACTCATAATAATCAATAAGCAGGCGAAAATAAGATGGACTATGCTATAAACTAAAAAAGAATAGTCGAAATTTAGATATGAAATACCTCAGAGCAAAGCAGGTCTCGAAAGCTGCATCGTTTTTGATCACTTCTAAAAAAAATTTCACTTGATAGATGGTTATCATTAGAATATGAACAGGGAAGGTAAATACTTGCACTTGCTTGACTCTGCTGAAGGAACATCAACAAACCATAATGTATTTACTATTCTCCATTTGATTATCACATTATATAAGTTTATTGTTATGTTCGGATAACAGGTTCATGAGCACGTCCATAGAACACTTCATTGTTGCGATTCAGTGGTTTTTCACCACCAATGACACCGCAATGCGGTACCACAGAAGGATATGCCGCAATAATAAAAACCCAAATATCTTCCATAGAATCAACTGAGTCATCTCCCAAGTTTGACCAAACTGACCTTTAATATATTTTACGTAAAAACGCACCGTGACTGTTTAGGCTTACCTAGACCCACTGAGCTCGGAGAACACTGCGTCAGATATTGAATTACATACTACGTGAGATATTGTGTATACTACTTTTTTTGCAAACCTACTGTTGTTAGCTTGCCTGTAAGATTAAGTGTACCCTCCCAAAAAGGGAAACTAAACTTACCCGGGTGAGATCAGGAATATTTCCCTTATCAATGCCTATATTTTCGGCAACCTTGAGGAACTCGGCGACGCGATCCATTCGCACGAGAAACTTTTTATAGCAATCGAGGGCCTCCCGGCACTGTTTTTTCTGAAGGCTGAAGTACTTCTCGAGTATGTTGATCAAAGCGTCATTGTAACACGCAAATAGCCGGATCAGGTCCTATAAAAGCGGGGGTCAAAACCATTAGTTCTCTTTTACTGGACTCTTGCTGTTAAATGTGGTCTATCAAGGTTACTGACTGCAGTCAATCTTATGCTTGATTCTTGCAATATGTTACGACACTGATGTGACACAACTGACCTTTATGTTACACGAAATTCGCGTTGTACTTTTAAAGTGTCGGTTCCTTTAGTTTTTTTACATATAAATAAGTTTGTGAAATGTTCGCCTCGTGGTTCTACTAATTTCGGAAATTACTGTTTAAAGTGATTTTCTATGTGGGTACACCTAATACAGCCCACTCTCAGATGTTTCAGCTGCTGTACACTTTTGACATCATTTGCTCGATACTTGTTCTGCACTAAGAAAGCAAAACACAATGAAAAGTCGTATAATGTCGTATAATGTGTCGTATACAAGTCGCGGTGGCGCTTGTCTGTTGGTGCACTAACAAGCTAATGCAAGGTTAATGGACTTGACGGGTAGAGCGTTAAGATTCTCCATCCTTTATTTCGGTAGGGTAATTACAGTTCATGGATTCTGCCAGGTGTAACCGCTGAAGGAATATTCGCCAACAAAAAAATCCGGTGTCACATTATGGTATATCATGCTCCACAGTAACCCTATCCATACCATGGCCTAACCGAAATGTTAGGGAACGTGGCTCAATGTGACAGAAATTAAAAGTATGGATGTTTCTCATATTAACCCCCCTTTTTCGTGTCCAATGGTCGTTGCGAAATGATAATCGCTACCATTCGTATTATTAACTGCGGCTACGTCAGTGTCAATCACCTGTAGTGGCCCTTTCATAGCCGAGTATGAAAAAGCGCATGGTAAGGCGGCGTGCCGATATGACCGCGCGGGCCGCGCGCAGCCTGGTACATAACCCGCTTACAACTTTCTCGTATTCGAATTGGTTCAGCACTTTCCTTAAGATCATTTCATAGGTAATGTACTTATTTTTTTACTCTTTTTTATTAATCAAAGTAGTTAAAGAGAAATTATTTTTTTCGATTCGGTACAAAGCCGTTTTTTATGCCGCAGATTTATTCTGACTAACGGAGCAAGTCGAAGCTAGCGGACGACGTCTAACGATAATAATCTGAAAAGTAATAGAGGGTAAGCTGTATATGCAGAACACGAAGCAAATGCCACATGCGTACCTTAAATAGGAGCATGAAGGCAGCTGTAATAACACTGTGGCACAAATCAGACGGGGAGGCATCAAACTCGAGAAGAGAATCGATTTGGGCCTGAAGTGTCGGGATGGTTTTAAGCAGTTTGTCTATTGGCATAGTCCGCATGTCACCCAATTCCTTTCCGCGCTTCACCTTCAGAAAGAATAGAATTTATTATTTATTGTTCATTTGCTTCTTATTAGCAAGTCAGATAACACACGTAGCATGATTCTGTTGCATTAAAAATAAGGAATTTGCTTTAGCTGCAGGTCGACGAACTAAAGTAAGAGTACAATAAACATTATTTTTTAGTGCATCCTGCTAGCACTGAGGCCAACAAAAATTGCCGCTCTTAATTTTACGCAGTTCTTGCTTTATCAAGATTGTATCCAGGCACAAAGTATGAATGAATCACAGTTTACTGATGAGACGTTTGTTTTTTGTTGATTTTATGATTTTGTACGATCGACCACAGTTGTCCAAAAGGTTATTTTTATCTAGCTAATTGCATTTAGAGCGAATATATGGAATTGAAACGATGGCGAAGCTAGGGAAGAAGCCAGTGCTCACGTATGCCTGCAATAAGTACGCAATATTATTTTTCAGCTTGAAACTCATAGTTGGGCTGCCCCAGAAGTCGATAAGTTATCTAACCAAAGATTAGATGGAGAATAATCTATCTAACCAACTAAAATAACAAATGGACATTGGTCATTTAAAGATGCAAGGTTAATTTCTAAAAAGAATAATCGTTAAAAATAAGCACCCATATAATATTAAATAAATAAAAAAAACCCAAAAAATATCGTACTCTTACTTTACAGAAGTCGAATGCAACAACTCGGTACGAAAGTGCCTTTTCGTTAAGATACTTCGAGTGACGGCGTATGAATGTCGCCATCTCCGGGCCCTGAAATTTATGTTCAGGCGAAAAATGACAAAAAAATTCACGTGACAAGACTGATAATGGAAGTGATAAAAGCTTAACTAAATAAATACAAATAATAAACAGAAAATAATATATAGGTATAAAACCCCCATGAAATTTACATACGTATTTATGATACTACACTTAGTTGTTATTCTCACAAATAGTCACTCCTTAACTCTCCAATGAGTAGTAGATCCTTGTTAGTTTAGATAAAACTCTCCATGCAGCTAAAGCATTTAGCACTCTACACGGATACTTTTATAGTCCGTGTTGTGACCACGTACCTGCGGCGTGCCGAGGCGATCGTTGAACGACGCGAGGTTGAAGGTGCAGTTGGACGAGGCCAAATATTGCGTGAATCGCTCGCTCCCATAACACATGAGATGGTGTACTGTAACGAGTGACTTAAAGACGACAATCCATGAGCCGTTCGTTGTCCGCTCGATGAGCAGATTGGCCAGTTGAGGGATAGAAACATTTGGTTCATTCGTGCAATGGAGCAGGTCTGAAAGAATTAAGGCACAGTTATTACTCAACATTCGATAAAACAATTTAATGTCCGAGCAGATATGAAGGAAATTAAAGTCGCTAGAGATGTAGTAGACATTAAGAGTTGTCGTCAAGAGCTCCAACTACAACAAGTGAACGAGAACGATCGGCCTGACCTCATAGATCCATTCTATAATGCTTATATTTCTTAGATACTTGTATTTTATCACAATGCTTGCAATGTAATTATATGTGCAGGCATACTTCAGTTAACGAAATTATAATTTGAGACCTATTTTATTTTCCATTTATTTTTTTTAGGAAAGCTGACGATTCCATGCACAATATAGGCATTGTCGATACGCAGAATTCCGTTTCCCACAAAGATGAGTACTGAGTTTCACTTCAAATGCAATTGTCCACATTTGTTGGACAATTGCACAAATTAATTTTGCAATTGTCTTAATTTGCACAATGACTATAAAGACGACGTATATATATTGTACATGCGCTATTATATACGTCCATAATTGCGTATCTAATTATTATTATACATATGCCCTATAGACGCTTCTACGATATCGTCAATGGCGCTCCAAGTAGCCTTCAGCCGAGATAGTACATAGTATCAAAACAAATATGACAACATGAATGTACAATACCGTACTATGTTTGGCCTTCAAAAAATCGCTTGACTGATCGTCGTTTTTTTCGTTTCGAAACGCGCTTAACTGTAAAAATCGCGAGTCGTGTGACACGCAGCTAACATTTTGGACAAACGCCGCAATCAGCTGTCAATTATTCGCGTAGAGCGCAGGGGAAACCCTATTCCCGAAAGTGCTACGCAAATTAAACTTTTGCTTCGGAAGATTTTATTCTGGTGAATTGCAAGACTTTACAGTATCTACTCATTCGAGAAGGGACGGATTTGTCGACTGAACTTAGCTGCTCCATCTAATGACATTTTTATTACAACCCTATTAACTTGGCTTCAGGAAACAGTTTATGACCAGTAGTTCACATGGGCCAAGACAAGCACGGAGCTTAATCTTAAATTCGTCGCGTTTGCGCGCACACGTATGTCTCAGCCGGTCAAACTCTGCTTACGGTGCACTTGATGCTAATCTCCCCTACTTCTGCATTATTCTCTTCAAATGGATTCCAGGATTTCACTGGGTAACTACGCAAAAATTAGGCCGTGTATATATATAGTGGCGTCGGAACCAGTTTTGGCCCTTTTATCGAAAACCGGCAAAAGAACGGTATCCGGGTATACGGGATAACGGCAAAATCCGGTACTGCTATTTCGGTGTTCTAAACAAGTGTATCAAAGATATTTTTTCTCTATGAAATCACCGCTACTTCAAGCGAAGTCTCCATCGCCTTAAATTTGTGAAGTTTTCAATACTAACCAGATTACGACCATAACTATGTGACAGTCGATAAGCAAAGTAGGAGAGTAGAAAGAAAAAATGCGTTTATACATACAAATAACGCTAAATATGACACTGCAGTGTACTACTGACGAATAATCAAAATCTTCCCAGTTGGCGATCTAGCCCGAAACTTCGAGTACAACTTCGAAAAACATCAACCAACTGTTTTCAATGAACTCAAGGCAAGGAAGAGGGAACTTATGGCGGCCGATGTCTCTCTATCATTAGTACTGCTCCTTTTTTATGTCTATGCCTCACAACAACTATTGCAAAGTTTGAGTACAGAGATTGTGCTTCATTTCGCTGTGCTTTATTCGTCCATTGCTCGGCTTTGCAAAGTCAGACCGGCCTCTCAAATTTTCTGATGTCTGAACCTTACAGTCCGTGTCTCCAATGCTATAAAAGATGCACGTGTCACGTTGAGCCTGTTCTATTCGGTGCAGATACTGTTGGAACCATCTATGGTCCGTGAATACCTTAGGCTTAAGTGGCACGTCACCACAATATGTAATATCATGAGCCAGTCTTGCGCTTCCGATATCCGAAGAAATCAGCAAGGTGTTGTGCTGATATCGTCATAGTCGTCCAGTTTGTCGTAACTCGAGAATTTTCTTCCTAGCCTTCTCACCACTACATTTCCTTATCTTGGCTTATCTCCCTTGATTTCTGGTCGCTAGGTCTCGCAAGACGGTCCGCTACTAGCTGCGGTAGACGCAGTTCGACAGCTCTGAAATTACAGAGAGCAAGTTTTCTTTGCGCCTTTCGTATAACGGCAAGGGAGCCCCTAAGGAAATCAGTACCGCGTAGCGGACCAGAGATTATATTCTTCCCGCGATCGCTTCACTAGCCTAAGGCCCTTTTGGGGCAATTTCTGCTGACATACGCCTCGACTACTGTTGAGTGTGTGAGACTTATAAATGCCTCGACGAATTCGAGAGCATTTCTCGGGACGAAAGCGGTTTTCTCAAAGCTTTAAGGCGTCCATAACGTGTCTGCGAAGAAGCTGCTATCTTTTTTATATCTAGTAAATGACGAAAACCAATTTTAATGTCGTCGTATGCGTTGCGATGGACGAAGAGCTCTTTGTTCCTGGGGAACTCATCCTATTTTAAATCACAAATGTGTGTGAACTAAAAATAGGGATCAGGAAATTGCAGTTGGCCTGCGGAACAAAACTCATCAATGAAGCAGGCTCGTAGAACAAATAGGTGATAAAGCTTTACAAGAAATTGAAGCCTATTCTGTAAAATCACGATGATTTATGCTTTTGCTGTGGTTATTGTCCGAGTAGAATCCAAGCAGTATGAAGCATTCTGTATGGATTGAAAGTGAAATGAAACCCTGCGTAGGAGATCGACTGCACCTTCTCTAGGACGGCAGCTATCTTCTTCCGCTCACAATTTGATACTAAGAATTACATATATCTATAACCCCAGTGGAAATAATCCAATCTACCATACGTTTTAGATAAGCTAGCGAGTTATTGTAGCTGCTTTTACAGACCAAGTAACGGGCTTTTTGCGCCATATGGAAAGCTCCGTTTATATGGGATTCCATTGGTTTCAAGTACAAACTATTTACGGCTAGAAAGTGTATTCTAAAGAACAGAGAAAAAAGCGCGAGACCTAGGGTAGAACGGGCAAAATCTAACCGGTTGCGATGCTTTTCTTAGCGCACCGATTCACGTCTTCCTTTCATGATGTAGGCATTCATAATTTTTTTCCCATTTGTTGCCCTACTTCACCAACAACATAGGCCAATTAAGTGTTTTTCTGCCTCCTACAGCACAATGAGAGCTCAGCAAAGCAGCAAAACGACCCTACAAGCTCCGGTGAGCGGAATTAGAGCAGCATGTCGCAACAGGCAAACCCAAACGCCAAATACCAGCGTATTTGACCAATCCTACTGCCTAATTCGTATGAGCCATTTAGTCGGTTTTCAAAAATCTTTTCATCGTGAGCTAACACAATATGTCCAATACATACTGCATCTGGACTGACGCTACTCACGACTTCCTTTTGACAGACCTATTCTACTATCAGTTATGCTCCAGTCGTAATCAACGAGTGTGCACCTGGGGATGTCCAACACAACTAATGCATGGAATGAAGCATCTAACGCAGATGGGCCGTGTCCGGAAACCCTTCCAGACGTTCCTTGACTACTCGACGTATCCTTCTAATGCGAATTGTCACTGTTTCTAAATCCCGCACGGCTTTCGGTGTTTGTTCGAAATTGAGTAACATTTTGAGCATTGCGTGCGCATCTCAACGATTAAGCCGTAACAGTGAGAGAAAACTGGTACGATTTTTGGATCAATAAGGCGTTAGTGATTAATGTCAAATACGCTTTGTGTGGAGATAAGTCGGGAAACGCCCAAGCACGTACAACCAATCTAAACTAGTATGGATTGGGCCATTTTTTACATACTACATGCTCGCCATTTTTTCGTACTGTAGCGAAGCTGCTTTTCAATATCAGCCATATGATCGGTATAATTACTAATCAGGTAGCAATGTAAGCATACCAGCTTTCTATCTGCTAGAAGAATATTTCTGTGAATCAACCATACTTATAGACTCTGTCAGTCTTTCATCAAGCGACGAAAATAGCTGCTAGCGTTGACTAGTCAGAGATGCATCAGCTGCGGGTGCCTGCTTGCCTCTGTGTATGTATGCAGCAGTGAGTCCGAGGTTAGGTGAAATTTTCATCTGCCATGGCCAAGCCGCTATGTCGTTGTTGCTGACGACAAAAAGGGCAAATAAAAAGCAACCGCATGGTATTCGGTGCTTTGGGCAACGCCACTTTGCTTCTTTATGCCGTCAGAGGTGTGAAACTCCCTCCATCGATTGGTCGAAATCGCTTAAGCAATACACAGAGGTACCAGAGAAAACGCATGTCGACTAGCCCACAAACAGATAACACCAACCAACCGACACACAGTTAGTCACTGACACAATAAGAAATACATGGAGAACCTATCGATCAACATGAGACTGGAGATATGTAACCTTTAGACAACTACAAAGAATATGGAGAGAGAAAAAGAGCTCGGGCGAATTTGTACAGTATTAGCACACTGTCATTTACTGAGAAAGGGTTACATATATTTCTCTGTGGAATGTCAGAATCTGCTGACAAACACACTCGCATTTCTGCCTTCTCGCACTGTTAAACGAAAAGACAGAAATTGTGATCCAGATTAGATCTACCCAACCAACTGTCCCCGACTGCTTCCTGCGCGCTCAACCTGATCGAAGAGCTACAACAGTGGCCGTTATATCACACGACATCGTTACATCATATCATGACATACCATTTACTAATCCGCGTGTCCTGTCACCTATTTCTGTTGTTTGGCAACCTTCACGGCGTAATACGTGTGGTTCATGTTCTACAATGTATTAAATGGTGTATCAAATTCTGATGTCGACCAGGCGAATTCAGAAAATCAATCCGGAATGGAAGCGAGCGTGAAAAGCAACGGGTCGACTCACGACCCTGCAACATTAGTGACAATTTATGGCAAGGTTGCGGCATCGAAGGGATAAACACAGCAACAATGAGAACTAATTGTCACTACGTGACATACTGACGTCACAAAGTAGTAAGCAACCAGGTCGATGGTGCACTAACTGTAGATTCGCCGACAGGCCAATGAGATCTCGTGACCTATAGAATATAGCTAACTGGCAGAATGAGGGAGACACGACCCACGCAAATGATAAATAAACAAAAACGCGTCGATTCCCCGCCTCGCCGTCTTCCCTCGGATGAGAAATACTAGTGTGTCAAGCATCCCTATACTAGGAAGGATTCATCGAGGGATCTTTCGTCATGTTCTTTTTGTCAATCTAGTCCCATTGCGGTGCGCTTCGACGTCTTCCGCATCTCACAAACACAAAAAAGATATGAACACGAACGCAAAACAAACATTGGAAAAATTAACTGCTTAAAGCACCCGATAGCTGTTACAGGTAAAGCAAAAGGGCGTGCGTAGAGACTAAGAGTATAATAGCTTTACGGACAACTATATATTGGTTAATTGGTATGTAGCCGGAATGACAGTAATTGCGTAGGTACGGTGGGACATGGTTATACTGCTCTGTACTCACAGTCAAGGTGTTTCTTTTTAGGCGCCATTGGTTCTTCGGTTGTAGCTTTGCAAACTACCCTCGCGAGTCCCTGGCCAGCGATGGTGTACCGGGCTGCCGTCAGCCGGTCATTAAGAGTCTGTCCCGATGGTCTGTTCATGTTGGAGCTCGTCTGCGATCCTATTCGGCCTTCTCGATGCCGACGTAACTCGTGGCTTCACGCAAGCCTCGCAATTGCGTCCTGTTGCTCGGTGCTTAGTGCAAGAGGGCGCGGATCCTCTTTCCGCGAATTAGCACCCGTCACCGTTTGCCTTTAGTGTCGTGCCCAACCTGCTGGCTTTTCTAACGACTGTTCTGCACTTGTCTAGATGTTAGATTCATTTACCGGCTCGTCTCGAGGTGGAGGCAGTCAAGCTTGCCTCCGCCGGCCACTTTCGATGATAGACCTGACACGGGCACGCACGGTTCCGCAAACGAGAGCGACTGATGTATCACAAATGCCTTTTTTCGTCGTCTTCTTCTAGGTACCCTCTTATGTTCCAATGCGTGACTCCGACTGAAGGACGATCCCGTGGAGTAGTGCACTCCCCAGTATTCACTCAGAGATTGACCAACAGTCACCTGTCTAATAAGTGGTGGATACTCGTTGAATGGACCGCCTTACTTGCACGAGAAATTACAGGACTTTAGTAGGCCGTCTGGGTCTGGAGCTTGTAGGAATACACAACTGGCCAACACCACTCAATCGGGCTACGGGCTGCGACCGCGGACGAGATCCGGCACAGGACGGCACACTTCACAACGGTAGCACAATACTATATTACCACCTATAGAAGATACCGATACACGGGCCTCACACCAACAGCCACAGAGAGTATTGATTTACCACCGCTAGAAACCGAAAACGTCCTCAACCCGACCAACGAATACCCAGACTGCAACAATCAATTACTCGCTACGAGCCAGAACCAGTCAGATGCTTAGGCTGGCTCTTAAAAAGGTCCGTCGAGTTCAGTAAGAGACTGTCGAAAGCCGTCGAAACTCAGCACGGTCGACGCACTCAACGTTCACCACTCACCCTCTGCCCTCTTTGGCTGCTGTCCGCCTGCAGGAGAGCGGACGGCAACCCAGCGCTGTGTTAAGCCGCTGTGCTACCGTGGTTAAGCAGTTCCAGGCGATCGTCGACGGGCGGCGGACAACGAATAGGGCGAAGAAACAGCGACCGGCTCACCGTCAAATCCGCTCACGAAGAAAACTAGATCCGAAGGTGAAGGTGGATGGGGGGAAGAGCTGTGACGAAGAGTGAGAACATACACCGGGACAACATTGCGTAAAATTTTAGATGGTCGAACAGCAAGCGCGTGAGTGAATAAGTTGGTAAGACA
This sequence comes from Tropilaelaps mercedesae, assembly GCA_002081605.1. Classification (NCBI taxonomy): domain Eukaryota; kingdom Metazoa; phylum Arthropoda; class Arachnida; order Mesostigmata; family Laelapidae; genus Tropilaelaps; species Tropilaelaps mercedesae. The sequence continues at coordinate 8,305 of MNPL01006167.1, read as the reverse complement.
TAGCGTTTGCCTTTACTGTTTTCCCGACTATATTATAATTTTTGTACTGCCTCTTCGCCACAAATTGGCTTCACGCAACTCAGAGTCGAAGGAAGGTAGACAAAATTAGTAACCGCTATTACTAGCAACAAAGAGGGTGCTCTGGTCTATGAAGATATGTCGCAATGCGCTATTTTCACGGGTTTTTAACGGGCGCTTTTGATATATTCAATCTGGCTATCGCGCTTTTTATACAATATGGAAGTATTTACGTAAATAACGTCCCGATTATACGTCTTGACCTGTATGCATTGATACGTATACCTTTGGGCACTCGGCGGTTCAATCCTGGCTTCTTGAGCGAACAGAGTTTCAAATATGTAAAAAAATTCGGAGTATACAAGAAGTTCCGTTATTTAGGTTCGCGGCACCTTTCCCTATACACATCCAAACTAAACGTATTATTACATACGTAGGTTTACTCGCTAAATCAGCGAAACTGAATAAGTTAGCGCGTTTCTGTCACCCAAGTGTCTTACTTAATTTTACGCGACAAGTTCATAATGCGTCTATCCCTATGGATATTGGATCCTTACCCTCACTTACACAGTCTG
>MNPL01006162.1:0-15345 GCA_002081605.1 Tropilaelaps mercedesae | reverse complement strand
GGGGGGGGGGGGCACGTAAACATGGCGACGGATCGGCGATCAGACACGGCCGCCGGCTGGGGGTGGCATACGGTTGCCGCCGCCGTCGACGACTACAGCGACCGCCGGAGAAGTTCGAGTAGAAATTTGACGGCGGGCCGGAATGACGCCGGCAACAGCAGTGTACGCGAAAAAGACAATGACATATATCGACGAAGTGCGCCGATTTCAATGGAGCGGCTGTTTACGGCCAATCGTTTATCTATTGCGCTCGTCCTATTCATCCAGCTCGTCTCGGTGAACTCGTCGGAGCAACAGCCAGCCTCGAGCCATGCTGAATTCTGCGCAGGATCGAAGAACGGTCTCGACGGGAAGGTGCTTGGCGCGTAAGTACACTTTTACTATCTGCCGGTTGTCGTCCACTAGCGGGACGTTTGTGAGGTCGGCAGGCACTAATCGACCGCGTCGAATACGCGTTTTCTCCAACCAGTCCTCGCGCTCGTCCAGCTGAAAAGAAATCTGTTACTCGTGCCGACTGAGTGTCAAAAAAGTAGTTTCATATGATTCGGTCGTTAGCCATTGACAACCTGGTTGGCACACAATCACTCGATGTAATCTTCACTTTTCGCTTCGTTGTGATTGTGTCTGTTGTCGTCGACGGGAGACCGTCGAGTGTACCCGCTTGTTGATAATCCAGACAGGAGCAATTTGGCCTGGCTGATTAAAGCGAGGCGATAGAGAGACATGAAGGACATCGTTGTCATGACGTTACTGATGCTGTGAACGTGCGTGCCATGTCTTCAACCTCGATCATCATGCGTGTTTAGATCGTATAAACATATATATCTACACGTCTACACTAATGCCGTCGTATGGCTATATATATATATATATATATATATATATATGTCTGGGTGTGTGTCTAGACTAAAGTGTCGTATGACAAATAGAATAAACATTTTTGCTAGCTTCTAGAGAGCCAGAGACATCTATTCGTATAGATATTTTAGGATTAATCATCAGCCAACATTGAACGTCTACGGTAGCACTTTTTGCATTACTTCGTAAGACGGATCACCACCCATGAGTAAATGTAAATGTGCAATGGCGGGGATCGAACATGTGCGCCGACCTTTTACGTGTCACGTCGTTTGGTCGAAGGGCGCGCACGAATACACCCCAAGCCACCGAGTTCGACACAACACTTATATGCGAGATAAACTTACTGTGCTAGTGTAAATGGTCAGTTCTACCTAGGTGTATTTCGCACATACGAGATATCTCGGCTATAATTCAGTGATACTATTTTGTTGCCAAACAGAAGAATAAGCTAGCTCGGATGAGCTCGACGGATCTGTACCTCGGCGACTCTGAGAGCTCGAACGATCTAAAGAGCCAAAACATTGTCTCGGGCAGGTTTCCATCATGGCATTTGTAAATGCACGCGAAAATTGCCGGGAAGCGGCTATCGCTGTGTAGTTGTTTGTTGTTGGCTTTTGTTAAGCGGGGAGCGTGCAATACATAGTTGTTGCGATTATCGACATCTTGATGGCAACAAAGAGGACGTGGTATGTACGCCTAATAGTCAGAGTCACCTGCCGTGCGCCGTGTCGATGAGTCACTACGCGCATACGTTGTCGATTACTGCTAGACAGATAGCTTTTGGCATGCCTTAGCCGATTGCGCAGTAAAGATACAGAATTTGCCATCCGTCATTGGCGAGCTGAGTTAAAGAAGCAGACTTTACGAGTCGAGTTCGTAGTGGTTATAGTTTGCCTCCCTTCGAAACAGCCTACAAATGTCCATCTGTCCACAGAAGACGGATCTAGCATTCATATCGGCGGTTGACATTTATAATGCCGGCTTACACATGCACGATTTTGCCAGCAGATGAATAATAGAGTTCGTCTTTCAAATATCTCTCGTCTCCGAGTGCACCCTCCGAGTGCACCCTCCGAGTGCACCCTCCGAGTGCACCCTTCGAGTGTTCGCTATTGTCTCTCAGTTCCGCAGTGCCAATGCCACAATTTTGCCAGTTTTTTGCAGAGACGTGGGTTATCCGACCGGATTATTATATTTTCAAGATGGTTGACGCAAGTTGACATCCCGTTGGTTTTTGGCAGACCTAGGCGGAGGCACGCAGGCCCTGCTTGGACTGGCCGAAGGGGACAGGCGACGTCAATACGCTGTACTGCCTCTCGCGGAGTAACCTAACTCGACCATCGTCGACTGTTAACTTGAGTTAAGCTCCTATATCCTCTGGCCGCTGTGTCTCTATTGCGTGTAGTCGCTGACAGACGCCTGTAGAGCCGCGGCGGAGGGAAGCGGATGAAAAACACGATCTGGGTGTGCCAACATCGGGAACGTGGTGCCGAACGGCGTGACCATAACATAACAAAACGTATGTAAACGGATTGGAGCGTCTGTTTCAGAGAAGGATAGACAGGAAGACAGAGAATGTCCAATCTGACGGCAAAAATAGTTCACGTGTGACATGATCCGAGCACGCGATATTATTTTTGACTTTGAGTTTATTTTCGAATCGATTTATCCGCACGAGAAGAACAGAGAGAGAAAAGAAAGAATTTGGAAGCCTCTTACAGCGGTTGTTCTTGCTGCCTGTGTATGTACATACACACAATTCTGGCAAGATGCACGTGGGGAATAGGTGCTATATTGAAAAAAAACGGGGCTCTGGAACTGACATAAAATGATTTTAGCGATTGCTCAATTTTAGGCTCGGACAGCTTCTCACATTAACATTGGAAAAAAGGGTACTCATAAAAATTGAGTTTTCAATAACAAAAAAAAGGGATTTCTTACCATTGTTCTAATTATAAAGTGGGCAAATAAATCACTACAAGGTGCTGCTGGCATTTCAGGCATTCTGCGGATCTATTTCTGCTTATAGGTCAGCTGCGTCTCCCGTTTAAAGCGAGTTTCCAAGTCTCCTACGGACGTTACTCGGGGAATCTATGCTATTTTCGATGCATCTCGAACGTGATATAGCCCTAGATATTCATGAATTTCGGCGCCTACTATGGCTTATAGGATGCTACTTTATTCCCGGCGATCTACCTAGGCGAATACGGAATTAACTACAAACCAACGGCAGTTTGGTTGTATGCTAAATTTGGAACTTGAAAATTTCAAGTATCGTCCAGTGTTCTTGCATGAAAAAACTCTGTTATTTTGGGTTGAGTATGATACCCACCTAAGACAATCGTAAATGCTTTAGAATAAAGAGCCTAAAGTAACCTTTGGCACGTCTGTACATTTAGAACGTTTAGGAGCTGCGAGCAATGCTTATTTCTTCTGCATTAAGGACCCTGCTATTATGGGCTGCGCACTATACCTGTCGAAGATAGCTGAACCGCTTAAGATCTGTAGGATCTTAGTATCTGTAGGACCTATCTGTAGGAAACTCCAAGGAATCTTTGGATGCGCTAATTGATTTTTCGTTATGTCCGCCTACCCACACACCTATATTCCGATGGCCTAGCTTGGCAGACGATTTTCAGCAGATCCGGTTCTGCCATCTGTGGCAAAAAGAATTCAGTGCAAATGAGCCAACAATCTTGGTCGATTTTGGTTAAAATGCTTTTGAAAGTTCATTTAGACCTAAGAATGAAAGTAGGTCAGGGTATTGAATGATCGCTGATAACTTATGTTCGTCTACTTACGTTATTACCTAGTGAATTATTTTAAGACAGCCTTTCTCCTAACTCTATCACATCTCAGACTCCAGAATCGACCTCTTTCGATTGTTGTGAAAAATGGAAGCCATAACATTTTGTTCTGTTTCTATGTGGTTTGTTTACGGGGTCAATTCTGTATGTTATGTATTTAAACGTATGAAAAAAATTAAGCACGTATTTGTTTATATGCGTCCTCGGTCTGCTCTTAGCTCTGCCATTCTAGCGAGCATCGTGTACTATATCATCCACACATTATCATGCGAATTAGATGTCGTCGTTCGACACCGTCGTGCGTACCACCCAGAACCACTCAAATGTGCGACAATGCAAAGACCCGTCTTCTCGCTTTTATTTATTGTAATCGATATGCCGTGTGTGCTTCGATTGGTGATGGACTCTCGCATCTTCGCCGAGTAGTCGCTCACCGCTCAAAGTGCAACTTCCCTGTGGAACGATTGCGTTTGATGGCCGGGTGCACAGGATTTGTTTCACTTAGAATTTAGCACCATCCAGCAATCGAACGAGCTTGGCGGTCGTACAGCGTCGAAACCGCGATTAGACAACTTGTTATCGACCGTTACCAACATGACGTCACATCAATTTACGTTCGACACGAGTGCAGTCCTGACCCCGCCAGCAGTGGAAAGAGCGTATAGTGGAAAATTCATCGTGATAGCGGTCCGTTGGGTCTGGGTGCCAGTTGTAATCAATACGTTGCGAGCATGTTTACTTGTGGTGCAATAACACGCCAAGCATTCGTGTTTCAGAGTAGATATCGGTGAAACTGCTTGAGCCGAGGTACACATCTAGACGTGGTATGATTTGCACTAGTGCAAATACTTCTACGTCAACCAGCTTCGAAAAATGGGGACGTTATGTTCCAGTGGTGGCTTGGGGCGAAAGGAAGGGCGAAGCGGTCTCAGGAGGTCATAATTCACTTCGGTCGGGCGAATTGTCTGATTCTGGTATTTATAATTACGCTCTGACGAAATAGCTCTATCGGGTAGCAGTGGCGCTATCATAATTTAGAGACACGGAGATTTGCAACTTTGACTCCTGAGTATGCGCGTAATCAGCCTGCGCCTACACGACAGGGCTAAAGGCCTATCATCCGACATGGTTCGCTTACTCAAATCATTTGAACTAAATTTGTTGCTAATTCAAGACAGTTACTGTAAATGACACGGCTAAATAAAACATGGTAACATGATATGATGCTCAGACGTCTACCATTGAGCGCCTGAACATGGGCGAAGAGCCCGATTAGAGCTAATTAGGTGTATGTGTGTGTTTGCATACCAGACAACTCTTAAGCGTTGCTCACTGTCCTTTGAGACGATCGTGAATTACTACCGCGAGGGAGACCATCAGTGGACTATTGTGTAACGACGAAACGTGAGACGTCGTTACATTCTGACTGGCAGTGAAGAGCTACTGTGGACCCTGAATGAGGTTTAGAGTATTTTCAGATGATATCTCGAAATCAGTGACTCATCTCGGCTCGACCTTTGGTTTACTTTGAGTCGGTTGTTCTTTAAGAAGTTGCATTGCATCTACATTAATGCGAGTTGAGATTAGGTACACCTCAAAATAGGGAGAGAGAGAGAGAGAGACAGAGAAAGGAACACATTTTGTGGTTTGAGGCCCATCAACGAAACATTATAGTTAGACGTTCCATAGTCCCGTTGTTGTTATTGTTGATGGTGCCTCCTGTTGGGGCGAACCTCTGTCATCCGCCTTCTCCGCTGGCGAGTGTATGGGAAATCGATATTTGTGACGCTGGATGTCATTTGAATGCGGAACGAATAAGCGGGAGCTTCTTCGCGCCCTTTCTCTCTCTCCTGGGCCTCGCTTCTTCATAGAAGACAATGAATACGTCGGATATACGTCTACATTGATTTCATCCGATTTCAGTTACGTATGAGTCCACAATACGTCTCTGACCGTATTACAAAGGCTGGTCCTCGAGCCGAGGTCGTTAATTGAGCCGCAACTAGATTGAAGAAGAATTCGTTAATAAAGCTTGAATATCTTCAGAAAGAGACAGTAGGAAATGCTATTCATGTTGCCTACAACTGTCGTCTCAGTTTTGTTGCGTGAATCGGTGTGGCAACTCAGCAAGCTTTCTCGATTTCACTTGAGGAAACTGAATAGAGAAAGATAAACTCTAGTAATTGTACGCTCTAATAAGGCTGGATAGCAGGAGATCGTGGCATTGGACTCCTTTGCTGGCACAACACATCTTCATTGATTTATCTAGACGTCTTACCGTAGTAGCAAGCATTGATCCTTCAGCTGTGTAGGTGCAAACTGATACGATTCTGTGTGAATGTTGTTGTCCATGTCGACGCCAAACAGGAACTTTATTATAAGCGCCTATGTGCTGATGACGCCACCAGATAGACCGGCTTTGACCAGTGACGGGACGGTCAAGTGGAAAGCTGGGTCGATGGAAGAGGCCAATGCAGTTTGTTCGTGAGCTGGGAACATATCAGCCCGTCCCATTTGCCCTGCGACATTGGATTGGATGCTCTGAGGCCGGCCAACTGTGGCGGGGCTCAGTCACTCTCAAAATCTAGATGCCACCAGCGTCACGGGGCAGACCTCAGGGGCCCAGTTAGAGGGCGATGGAAAGCGCGGTTTCTCTTAAAAAACGTTTTCGTAAAACTCTGAGAACACGTTCTTCCGAATTGGCCGGTCGTTTGCGAGCTACATACTGGTAGGGGTAATCATATAGAAAAAAGAAGCTGATAGATAACCAGCAAATATTCACTAAAGTAGTACAAGTGGTAATACAGTTTCCAAATGACGAGAAGTACACTTGCAAGACACGAATAGTAAAAGAATATTGCCAAAGCCTGCTCAACCTATAATTGTCTACCTTATAGCTAGAAAATGGAATCGAATGGCAGTCCTTCTGTGACTCTGTCGTAAGCAGATGCTCGTAGTATCCAGCGCAAGTTTGATTTTATAGGTTGGCGAAATTGCTCCTGTAAATTCAGTGTGAGTGGCTTAGAATACTTTCAACGCCGGAAGACCGTTCCAACATATCTCGATTACCTAAACTTATTTTTAGAATGACAAAAATATACAAGAACACTTGAAAGTTTTATCAGGTTTTACTTGAAGTATATTTAGAGCTCTTCATACTAATTGGATCGGAAGACTTGCCTCTTGTCTCTGACTTAACTATCGGCATTATTTTACCCAATTTGTGCACGTGCTGTAGCGTGTACAGCACTTCGTCAAGCACGTAAAATTTTGGCATGCGCCGTACAATACGTCGAGTGTCCTTGGCCTGCTGCAGAATGCAATTGCTAGCGTTTAGAAGTTCGCTCATTTCAAAGCACCGCTACTCAAGTTCCTCTGGCAGATACAACGCACCGTTTATTGCAGGTGGGGGCATTATCAAAAACGGAAGTAGTCGTTGAGTAATCATTTAACAATTGGATAGGCAAAAATACGTCTCCTTGAGTGGACCAGTTGAATGGGCTGACCGGTTTGCTGATTGATCAGCAGCGAAAGTGGAGCCGATGCGGACTTCTTAGTAAAGCGGTTGACGAATAAGAGCCGAAGCTAGAATGAGCGTCTCGGTTTGTCTTTTTTGAAAAATGTCCCATTCCGCAACTGATTGACAAGTCTATTTGACGCAATATTTTTCCAAGCGTTTGCCCCGTTCTTGAGGTGGAATCGCAGTCACTAAAACTTGAGTAGCTTGATATTGTTTGGCAATTTGAATCCGCGCGTGAACTAATCATATTGATATTCCATGCCGTTTCCAACTGACCATAGCTGCTCGGATTCTTCTGAAAGTATTATCTTTCGCTCCTGTGCGTTATACCGTGACCCATACATGCTCATACTCATGCGTTATGTCGTTTACACGTCCTGCAAGTTGCCCACGAGCTCTCTAATCTCAACAAGCACATATGCGCGAGTTGAGTGCGTTGTTGCTAGCCAGCTCAAATGCACAGCTATTGACGGTTGTAAGACTTTTTTATCATAATACCGTATTAGTGCTTTTTCACCACGTGCTCGGAAATACAAACGATGCTTTGCTCTCTGACAAGTTAAATGTACAGCCGTGAGGCCGATAAGAGCGTAGTTTGCTCGCGAGAGTTAGCTAACTACTGGGCTGCTAGAACTAAAAGAACATGACTTATTTAGTAACTCCTCATTCATTTGTGGTTGGCCTAAGTTTTTCCATATGCCCGGTCTTTGTCGAGACTTGGAGGGGAACCAGACGTTATCCCGCTCCTTTCCGCGCAGCCGGCGTGGTTCAAGGAGTTTGCTTTGAACAGTTCAAACCGCAGTTTGCTGGCGTTTCGAGCGAACTCCCACCATGGGCAATCACTCATTCTTCACGAAGACTGCCTGCTGAGTGATTATGGAGGAAAGCTGTCAGTAAAACGCCTACCGTCCGTCATCAGGGTCGCGCACACACGAGATCGTTTGCTCACGTGACAACGAGATTTACTAGAAGGACCGTCTGGGTATTAATCACTCGGCCACTAAGCTACAAGCTGTACTGTTTCACATGCCTGTTATATCAAATGGCTTTGTGAGCAACAAACTTTCCTGGGTCATCTAACAAGTGCGCCATGCTGTCCTCTCTGGATGGCGATTGGTGGGGCCGCTACTTGCCAGCAATCCAAGTATACTCGCTGACCTATCGAAACCCTCGGTATTCTGGATGAGGGACCTATGCAAGTATTATACACTGATATTCCCATAATGGAACAGCAACCTGACAACAAAATTCCATCATAAACAAAGTCAAAAGAATGCTGACCAACACCGCTGTAGCTGCTGCGGCGGTACAGTGTCGTAAGCTAGACCAGTTCGATACAAGTGGATATAATCCATCTGCTAAGAGCTGTCACTTCCTACACATCCACTGTCACACAGAAGCACGATATTAATCTACTAGCGCATCTGCCTGGATATCAATTGTTTCGGTTTATTATTTCAGTTACACGTGGGTCGCACGGAAGCCGACCGACCAGCACGAAGTCAGCATGATATACCTATCGCTATGTGAACCTCTGAACTTCACCCGAAACGCCGGCGACAACTCGCAATTGCATCTGGTGGGGTGCAATGGCGCGCTGGTGTGCCACGTCACACGACACAGATCGAACAACAGCTACGTGGCGCAAGTCTTGATAAAGGCCGACGAGGGAAATCAGCCATTTGAACTGAAGCAAAATTACCTCTTTCTCACAGGCGGAAATTGCAGCCAGTTTTTCAACAAGAAGACTGGGGTGCTTATCTCGTTTCAATGCGGGATCCACCTGGTAAGTAGGCGAATTACACTCGAACACAATGTCCGCGGTATTCGATTTTAAATCGAACCGTAGGTATTTGTAGTGTGGAGGTTAAGTTGGTTTGTAGGTGAGTTAAGTAACGTTTGCACGTATGGGGGAAGATTAAGCCAAAGCAATTGTGGAATTCTGTTTCAAGGCAACTGACTATTAAACGCATATCCATAACCCATACCTGAATGCATTGGGAATTCTGCCGTTATCTATCCCTTATGTGCATGGCCAATACATTACTGACTTTTTTTACGGAATCGCAAGTGTTGCACCGCTGAAACTTTGCGAAAAAATAATGGTAAAAAGGACCTTTATTGCTAGAGATACAGGTCCCTAATTATCTGTAATTAATTATGTAGAAGGTTGCATACAAATATTTACATGGTTTACATTGGTTGTTACAGCTGAGTTGAAATTCATTTTAATGTGGTTTTTTCCCAGAGTAACAGTTTCATAAATGCTCAAGCTAACGTAGTTGCAGTAATGGAATAATTTCGGGTTGAAACATATTTGAAAAAAGCAAAAAACTGAGATATACCACAGGAGGCTATACTACATCAAATATAATCACCAAGAATCTTTTGCTTCTCCTGCACATTTTTCTGCTGAGGAGAATAAACAATGCGCGCTAGGAGGAGAGCCCCAGAACTCTAAAAAACAATGAATGAACGCGTGGCATTAGCCTAAGGGCAGCTCTCTTCGGTGTAGAGGCGATTGGAAAGGCAATACTGTAAATGTTTGTTTTATATATTTTGAACGCAAGAAGTGCAGCGTGACGTGCATACGATACAGACCGAGTAGGAAACTTATGTAGCCCCATGATGTCCAACGTAAACGAAGAAGAGGGTAGTTTCAAGGGTCTGGGAGAAATTGAATTTCGCCTGTCAAACTTCCAAAAATGTAATCAGTTCTCTTGTGATGTAGCTTAACGATCAATAGTGGCTGGTCCATCGATACAGATTACACGGCGTCAGATTTAGCGCATAAAGACGTCAGAAAATATGGCCTCGCTATCATTTACCTCGGTTCTTTCTCTCTTTGTTTTTTCGAAGCAAAAGCCTGGTTGTCACGATTTTGGCATGATGCATCTTGATAGGTTCAGCGCCAGGTTGGATGATTTAGGTAGCGGAAGAGACGTAAAGAAGACCTAAAAACCGTGTCGTTTACGAAAGGCGAACGGGAGAATTGACTCGTCCTGCTCATCGGTCGACTGCTGCCATACTACCCATCATGTACCAGAATGGGCAGTGCACAAACCCTAAAACATAAGCGAGAAAGATAGTATAAAACGGGAGAAGAGTGTTGTAGGAAACGGGGGTCGAAGAAAAAGAACATTCCGTCTCCCTGAAGAGGACCGAAGAAGCGGCAATCAGCCGTCCCATTTGCTCAACAGCGACAATGAGACAACATTTCGAAGCTAATAGGACTATCGGCTCTCGCACGTTAACATTCGGTCCCGGTTCGACGTTGACAACAGGCACAGAACAGCAGTCTCTGAAAAGGACTCGCCGTGCCGAGAGGTACAAAAGGCAAACAGCCGAAGAAAATCTCCTCGGCGGCTCTTTACGAGCGCTAGGAGCACAATAGAGTCAAATAGCGTGGGGTCTGCCTAAAGGATGGCCGTAGCTGGCGCGGGCGTTGCGTGTCAGCAAAGGAGGTGGATGAAAAACGAACGAGGTCAGCGGATGATAGCAAACATAAGGGAGGCGGCTCTGTTGGCGATGTCTCCGAGAAGGGTCTCCTTGTAAAGGGGAAAATAGATGCGGTCGACTTTGAATGTATGTAGGTGAGAGTGCCTCGCAGGTATTACTGACGCATGGCATGGGGGCGCCGCTGGTTTGAACAATAAGAAAATTGTTTATTGTGAAGGCCGCGGCTTTGTAATGATCCGCAAATTAGGCAAAAAAGCATTGTTAGATACATTCCAGTTGTAAACAAATCTTAAAGTTGAGTATTAATGTAGCCATTTTCTTTATACTTCTTTTTTAGGGATCTCCGCAATACATGTTTGAAGTGCAGTGTGAGACCGTCTTCCGATGGCGAACTTCCGCTGCATGCAACGACAACCTGAGCAATGGAGCTTCAGGGAGCGGCACGAATATATTGGCTCCTGGTTCGACTCCTTCATCTGTAGTTATACTTCCTAAAGTACAGGTGCCTTGCTATGTGATTGATGAACGCACCGGCCATAAGTATGATCTGAGTCATCTCACCCGGCTGCGAGGAGTACATAAAGTCGAAGCAGCGAAAGATCTCTACATAAACATCTGCCAGGAAATTACAGACCCCCTGATTGGTAAGAATATAAGTTGTAGGCATTAACTAGTGTAAGTAACGAACTCTGAAAGCGTTGACAAACACAGCATTCAAACAAGTATTCTTGAAAATGTATTATTATTATTATTATTATTATTATTATTATTATTATTATTATTATTATTATCATTATTATTATTATTATTATTATTATTATTACTTGTACGACATTTTTATACACTAGAAGGAAACATTTATGGAACGTGACATTTGGTATACCATCACATGTTTGCATGATAGGTTGTACCACCCCCGGCACAGCTGCATGTTTGAATCTGGGTTCATCATGGAAATCCGTTGGCTTGATCAACTCATCTACACGAGTCCAGCTCATAAGGGAAACTGGAGATTTGATCATGACGTACAAGCCATCAAAGAAAGCGAAAGCTTTCTCCAACTGCACCAGCGAGCCATCGACAGTGATTCACTTCAGATGTCCTAACAAACGTGGACGGGTTAGTACCTTGACTGTATAGTCGTAGAGAGGAGAATCTTGCGACCGTTAGCGTTCCGTTACGGCGACCTGTTTTCAACACTTGGCTGTCTGTTTGAACGCATCTGCTTGCAGAGTCGGCCACCACGTCTTCTCGCCGACATATCGTGTCAATACATGATCGAATGGGAAACGGATCATGCGTGCCCTGAGCACGCTATCGTTGGGGATCCGCTTAGCTGTAAATTCGATATCGACGGCAACAGGTTGGACCTTGAAAGACTGCGCAACCCCAAAGGTAACTTCGTTTCAGCTACATTGTCATATTGTCCTTAGCTGTAGATGGATTGGGTTAGCGAGAGGACACTTTGCAATAAGCTTCGGTATTTGTTACAGGCGTTCGTATGTGTCGTAAAGAGCAAGGTATAGTGTTTTGACAATATTTAGCAAAACCATCAAGCTCATTTTATACATTTACTTTCAAATATAAGGGCTAAATACAAAAATAATTCCCTGAGCTATTTATCACGAGGGTGAAATAGAGCTACAGAGTTCTAATGTTCTTCCTAGGCGCTTACGTAATACGGTATATTATGTATCCACTGATCTCAACTGCATAAATTCGCCCCGGGAGAAAACACCCACATGCCAGCCTTTACATAAGTAGGGATTTTCCATCCATTGTGGTGCATAACTACCAGTAGAAGATTGAAGCGCATAGCAACAGCTCGGATTTGTACGGACAAGCGTTTGGCGTCAGTTCCACTTTCGCATTGTGGGCTCACTCCAAGACAGCTCAGCCCCTATGCTATCAATACATCTTGATAGAAATATACTGCCTAATATGGTATTGGGTTGCGTTTGGGTACAACGCGCGCGAACGAAACGAAGCTAGCTAGCGTGTCATATCTGTACCTTTCGTACTCTTAGGCTTTTAGGAGCAAACTAAAGGTTTTTACCTATAACTCACTCAAATGTTATTTATGAGTGGCAGATTGATACGGTTCGTTTTGCTATAATGTCGAATTAGTATTTGCCATCGCATTTGGTAATTTTACTCGTGAAGTTATGCACTTGTCGATCTCATAGCACTATTTTGTAGCACTCATAGCACTCACAGCACTAGTTTGTCCTATGAGCAACGTTCATAGGAAAACCGAACTAAACTTTCTTGAGTTTATGTCGTTATTTAGGCGGACGCATTTTAAAACTACTGGTGACACTGGATCGCTGCGAAGTGCGATTTCGATGCAGGAGGTCGTAAACCCTTTTTCGGTGAATTCCTCGGTGAACTGCAGATTTCTTTCTGACAACGGATGTCGCATTTTTTTAGCTAGAGAGAGCCTACATTTGACACCACTACGTCAAGTTGGACTTATTTGCCTGACGAGGCTGTCACACTATCACCGAGCAATCCACGTGACAGTGAATAGTCGTCAACGCTAACGCATATGGAATACATAAAATGCGCAGCGTTTCACGTCAACTAGTGGAACAGGCGAACCAAGGCAATATCAACCTCTAGCGAAATATTTTTCGATCAAAAGTGTGTTGCACTCCTCTGTCACGCTAAGACGCGATACGAGTCTTGCAGTGTGTTGATAGATCCCTATGCCCTGCGGAGTTTTGCCGACACGCCACCTGCGTTCGTGTTCGCGCGACACGTGGCCACGAGCGCTCGAAAGCGCAAAGCGTGTTTCGGATTTGGGCAGCTGCATTGCGATAGCTATCGCAGATTCCATGGTAATCGACTCTGTTTTGCGCGTCGTTTCACTGCTGTTCATGGCCGTTATCGATGATGTCGATCACGCGGCGTCGCGTCTGCGAGTGTAGCGCGACAAGGGCCTGTCACCTAATGCCGTTACGTCACAACGCACCCATTCGAATTGCACGGCGTCGAGAATGTGTAATGCGTAACAGGGGTAACCGTTTATGTTAACTGTAAATGGCTCCATGTGAATGTAGCTGGTACGGGCGAAAGTAGTCGTTCACAATCGAAAAAAGAAAAGTTCCACTAAAAGGAACTTACTTTCGTTAGATGGGCGCCTAGTTATAATAACCGCAAAGGTCTGTTAACTAACTTAGCAATAGTTTCTGATGGCCAATGAGCAACGCGACGAGGATGCGATGTAATTCTTACACTATATCCTATCGAACTACCCATACCGTCCCGCTATTCACGTTTGTGTGCCGCACATCACTGCCGAAAATGTCCTTTCTTACGCTCCCACGTACAATTTGACTAACGCTGCTACTTTGTCCTTGTTTTTGTGTCAAACCTGTTACCGAACGCCGCATGGTATTTATCCATATGTATGTACACATCGTCCCCGCCATAATAGACAGTGGTGAGTGATGTAACCAAGTTCTCAGTACTTTCGCTATCTCTTGGATTTCTCTATTTCTCTTTGTTGGTCTCAGTTAACTGTCTTACGAGCACATTAAACTTCACTCCTAGAACGAGCGATTCAGGTCCAAGTTCTGGTGACGTATTGCTTACGGTTACGTGAACGAATAAGTGGACATCCATGTGAAGTTTGTCGTAATCTGGTTTTCGAGAAAACGAACGGTCCTGCCTGTAGGTATAATGGGAAACGGAATTCAAGTAGCGTTTTAAAGTCTATTCAAATTAACAAGGGAGATCTCCTAGCGATGCTGGTGGCCAGGTCCCGGTACTTCGTGGATGTACAAGTTGACGAGCTGTTTCAACATGACCAGAACGACAGAATCGATCGGTCTAGATCACACTAAGGCATTTAAAAGCATGCCGAATGTTACGGCAATGCATGCGTGGCGTCAGGCTTTCGTAGTTGTTATTTGAATCTTTGGCTCATTTTCGTGCTGTCATTTTCGTTGGTCACTCGTAGGTCTGCATCGTGTCTCGAACGTGACCATCTTCGGCCAACAGAATGAGGTGGTAATAGACATCTGCAGCCACGGTATTGGCGATGGAGGCGCATGTGGGGTAATGGCGAGCACTCAAACTGCGAACGTGTGTTTCAATGGCTCAGATGGGAATGCGTTCATTCTCGGATCGAAGGTTGAGTCTCATTTAAGGTACGCTGTGTCATTTATATAAATAATATTTACATACTGCTCGGTGATCAATTCATCTATAGACAAGTCTTGCCTCTGAGTGCCCGCCGAGCTAGCACGTGGTTCCTGCATCAAGAGTGCACACCACGTTCACATACACACACACACACACACACACACACACACACACGCATGTAATTATCAGTAATGCGTTCTTGTTTTACGTTCGCGCGATACCAGGTACACGGATGGCCGTGCCACTCTAGTGTACCTTGATGGGAATCCTTGTCGTCCGGATTCAAACCGAAAGTGGAGCAGCGTAATCGAGTTCGTCTGCGACTCAGAAGCGACTTTTGGTGAGCCTGAACTTGTCTCAGTTGACACCGACATATGCATGATTCGCTTCGAGTGGAAGACCGTTTCGGCTTGTGTGCCTGACGTCATTATCCAGGATGAGAATGCCGACTATAGCGAACTGCAGGAAACCTGTCGCTATACCCTTCATACCAACAAGAGCCATGGTTGGTATACACATGCATATATATATATATATATATATATATAT